>PVLD010002708.1:0-158739 GCA_004027595.1 Dinomys branickii | reverse complement strand
GGGTATCCTCAGGCTGCCGGGGACCCAAGCACCAGCCTGCTGGAGGTGCTGCTGCAGAGTGCTGCGGGACCAGGGGTGGGCGAGTGGATGGAAGTGGTGCTGGTGGGATGCAGGTGTGGGGCAGGAACGGAATGGAGTGTGGCCAGAAGGCTGAGGGCACTAGGGGAACGCTAGTCCAGATACACTTCTACGAACAAAATCCATCAATTATAGGCCATGCCCTTCTGTCCACTCTGAGGTTATTGGCATTTTCACCATCACAAGGGGAAACCCGTGTAGCCCATTCTCAGTGCCAAGTGCTAACCTCTCTGTGTTTGCATGTCTGCACCTTGCTGGCACGTTTAGTCACACAGCAACAGGCCCATCTGCTGTAGAGTCTTTTCCTGAGCAGACTGTGTTTAAGCCTAAGCCGTGCAGCAGTGTATGAGGGTCACCTTCTCATGACTGCATTCTATTTTATTGCATGTTTAAAATATGTTTTTCTCCACCCGCCCATTCATGGTTGGAGATTTGAATGGCTTTCTCTGCTAAGTGACGTTTTCTGGGACTGTTTTCGTGTTCTGTCGCACTGGCTAAGTTATCCACGCCACTGAATGTTAGTACTGACCAGATTACGAGCTAGCAATTGTGAACGTTAAACTTGAACTTTCAGGCTTCGAAAGTCCTAAAATTCATGTGATAGAAGAATCAGGCAGATACCACAGGGTTTCCAAAGGAAGTGCACCCTTCACTTTTCCAATTTCTTGGCTTCCTCCTCCCCTGCTCTGCCAGGCACACTGGCCACCTCTCCCATTCCCGAGTAACGATGAGCTCATACCCCCATGTGTACCCATCACTCTCCCACTCACTTCAGTCCCACGCGCTGTCCCATTAGACTTCTCACTCTTTTCCAGGCCTCTGAGCTTGTGTATGTGCCTAGCTCTAGAACCCTCTCATCACCTTTGAGCGCCATCTTGGAGAGAACCATCTAGGTTTCAACCTGTACATTCCTCACCCAAACCCAGCCCCACACACTTTGCCCTGGTTCGGCACTCAACCAGGAGTCACGGTATCACCAACATAACAGAAGAGGGGAGTCAGTAAACTGGCCTTTGAAGGGATCAAGATTAAGTGCATTTTTCATAGAGACCAGGTATTTTTAAAAATTTTAATGGGAACCAGATTTTTAAGTCAATACTATTACATGAATTATTCCTACTACCTGTATATTTTACTAACATTTGATAACCTCAAAATTTATATTTTTACATAATTATTGAGTAAAAATATATTTTTTTAAATGTGCAATTGCTGCTCAAGGAGCCTGCCCATCCATATTCTACATGTAAACAGAAAACAGAGCTGAAGTTTCTCCCAGGATGAGACTGGGTAGCATACTGTCATCTCATGTTCATCTAAATATTGAGTAGTAAAACTGAACACATGTTCATATTCTGTACGATAGTTTTCATGAATTGATTTTTACCTTAGGCTTTAATGAATGAAGTTATTAAGATAATCATTTAACTGAACATTTGTCGTATCTCTCTTATCAACATTTTTTACTCTAAACAGTTTAAAATTTAAAAATCCTGGGATGATGTAAAGGGGACTCAGTATTCAAAGGTAACTTTGCTTTGCTAAAATTTATCAAATGTAAGGAAAAATCTGTGTATTAATCAATTTGTCAAGAGGCAAAAATCAAGCTGAAAAGAATAAGTGATCTTTAAACACTATAATTTGGGTTTCAGAAATGTCATTCTGACCTCCCACACACTTTCAGTTTGAATTAATTTCTCATAAATAACAATTTGAAATTTGTGAAGAAACCATGAGAATCATTCTCTACTTTTTAACAAGTATTTACTTTCTGGTACACTGGAAAAGAGAATTTGCTAGCTTTGCAAAATGTATAGCTTAATTTAAAAATATGATTAATATTTTTCTCTTTTATGACACTTATTTTCTCCCTCCTTTCAGTACTTATCTTTCTTTTCTTCTGACAGCCATACTTTTGAATGAAGGTTGTTGTTTACACTAATTAAAAATTATTTAAGGAATTTCAAGTAATAACAGTAGACTGTATAACATGGGTAGGTGCTCTACTAAATACTGATGTTTTTTATCCTTCACAACAATTCTTCCTAGTAAATAATACCGTTGTAATCCAGTATTATATATAAGGAAATTGAGGCAGCATGTTTTGCCTAGATTATATAGGCAGTACTGAGCAGAACAAAGAAAAGCCCATCTGTCGCAGACCGATTCATGTAAATTGAAACACGACGTTACACACCCCGAGGCCTCCGTTCCCTCTAGGCAGCCTCTGAGCGTGGGCACCATGTAACATGAGCACGCCGGGCGAGCGCAAAGACAGCAGTACAAGGCCTGATGCTCGCTTGCTCTGCTTGCATCACTGCGCGTCTGCAGTGCGTGGCAGTGGTTCCGGGTGGAGACGCGACACACACACAGCACAGCTCGCCGCTTTCTGCGTTCCCTTTCCTGCCTTCTCCCCTCATCTCTGGACCTCCTTTCCATGTGAGAAAATCTGCCTCACTCCTTCCTATCTGACTGTTAGTTTGCTCTTTATTTATATTTTGGGTTTCTCATGCAGGGGAAGTCACGCAGCCTTTTATGTTTGTGCGTCTCATTTATTCACTTCACATTCTGGTCCTAGTTGCATCATTTTCCTACGTTATTTAAGTTTACCCTTCTTTATGGCAGAGTAGTACTCCTTGTGTGTAAATAGCTCATTTTCTAAAATCCATTCCATTCTGCATTTCATAGGCATCTGACAAAGAATGATGAAGTAACTCGTCTACTTTCACAAACAGTAGAAGGAAAATTTTACTCAGCGTTCTAGGTCTTGTCCCCATGTCCCAGTCTGCTCCTACCACTCCAGTCTACTTAGCCGTTGCATACCCTTTTAATTTGAGGCTCTCACTTTGAAGAAGAGGTCATACGGTCACTGTCCTATGAATACCGCCTCCTAGTGAGATCCACTCTGCGACTCGGGAGTTAGATGAGATCTCATTGTGTTGATCTCACGTATACCCCATGCTGGTGACCCATCCCTCCATTACAGCTTCCTCTCTCAGCGCTTACCATAGTTGTCTGGTTTGGTTTCTTTTGGCATTGCCTGTTTCTGAGTGTCATCTGACCACAAAAAGTGTCCTAGTATCTGTCATCACACGCAGTTCTCATGAAGAGATTTTTCTATACCAGGGATGCTGAAGCTTTTAGAAACACAGGGCTCAAAGTTCACCCTAAACTCACATTTCACAGCGCCAGCATTGCAGTTAATCCTGAGGACTGAGGTCTTAGTTTTGAAAAAGACAACAACTACACTAACATCTTTTGTCTTGATAGAAAAGCACGACAACCTGCACATCACACATTCGCCACCGGTGGTCTGGGCCTGCTGAATTGACAGGTGCTGAGAAGCAGTCCTTATGTGTTATTGAGGGTAAGACCAGGAATCTCATCCCCACAAAGCCTTCCCAACACTGCCAGACACCAGCTCAATACTCCCCGATGCCCATCAATTAGCGCATGCTATATACTTTACTACTGGGTCATAGAAGCCAATGGGATATGCTGCATTAAAACACGTAAGCCTTTCTATTTTGATAGTTGGATATTTCAAATCAGCAGGGAGCACTGAAAAACCAAAAGCACCAAATAGTACCTCTGAGTGTTAAGTTACACAGAGAAAGAGATGGAAGAATAACAGTAATTTTTATTTCTAATTTAATAGAAATAGATATGAAAAGATTTGTTTTCCCGTAAGGCATTGGAGGGCACTACTCTCATTAATTTGGGATGGGTCGGTTTGTAGCTCTAGCTTTACTAGTCATTAACCTGACAGCCTATGGGAATTACGTGAATCTACTAGGACTTCATTTCTTCACACTCTGACCATCAGTAACAGTTACCACATCAGAGTCACTGAAATTATTGCTGCAGTTTGCATTGGATGACGTATGCTTAACTAATGTCACACAGTAGATCGTGAACATATTTTTATGTTTATCTTTTTGCCACATTTTTAATATAATCTTCTGCACCCACCTACTACTTTAACTGTTCATTGAGTAAAACTCAATAGGCATTATAAAAAAGTATTAGCACACTTTAAATTCTAAATGTTATAAAATTTATCATTCTTTTTAAGAGTTCCTACCCAAAGTTAATTCTTTGGATGATTTTCTTACAGTCATTTCATAATTTATATTTGTAGTATGATAGAAATATTTTCCAAAATGAGTCTTTCTTTAGTAATTTATATATATATTTCTACATAGAATTGAAAAGGGTTTTGAAAATACAGAACCTTAAATGAGAGCCGTACAGCTACTCTCAAGCATGGCTTTGACAATGTGACACTACGTCCTAAAGAGCCCTCTGTGGAGAAAGACTTTGCCTCATCCATGAACTTCAGCTTCCATTTAAGAAAAATTAAATGGGTGACCCAGGGATACTCTCACTCTATGAGGATAATCATTAACAATTCATGGGAGAGCAGCCTCATAAGGTCAGCATTTGCTCGTCTCAGAGTTCTTCACATCACTGCACAGAAGCAGGAGGTAATTGAGCGACTTACTGCTGTCCTTTTAGCCCTAAAGATTTGTTGATTGTTGGTTGATAGGCAAAGGACATTATTGTAATATCACGTCCTTCACATTATCACTTTGCGCATGCAAAGAGATCGTTTGCAGCAGATCATGTGTAGAATCCTGAATGAATAGAAAATATTACAGATCCAGTGAAATCCCTTTGCTTTTCAAGGATGAATTACCGTTTTTACTAGAAGAGAATATTAAGCTAATAGCTTTCAGGCAAGTAATGTATTTCAAAGGCCGAAGGAGCTACAGAGGTCTCCTGTGCCTCTTACTTGTATTAAATATTTTACTGCTCTAGAAAACACCTTTACTTTGTTACTGCTGAAGACACCTCTACAATTCAACAATACAATGCAATCCAAGGATGGTCCCATTTTTACATAAACTAAACAAAAATCTTTACCAAAGATATATCTGGTTTTTTACTCAAGGAATATTTCATAGCATTTGGTAATAACTGGGCAGGAATCTTACAGTTGTTTGACAAGTATCACATCACAATAATTTAAGTATTTAAAAAAATCACAGCAGCCATGATGAGCAGTTTTTTTCCCCCACACTGTTCCAATAGTGAGTACACTAAGTACGAATTTTTTTTAAAAAGTTAGCAGGGCTTTATGTATAAAATTTTTAAATATATCTATATAATTTTTTAGAAATCCTTTTGTATGTTCAAAATACTTTATTTTTTATTGACATACAAAGCATTACAATGCCAAAATCATGGGGAGTAATCCACGGTTATATACTGGAGTAAGCTGCTGAAGAAGTACAGGCAAATATTCAAAGAAATTGCATGTGTCTAGTGCTGCTTGGCATGACCCCAGGTTTGCACACTTCCCCTTTCAGTAGGTCATCCGTGTTCGTGATTTGGCACCCAATAAAGTGAAGCACCTGTCCTCCCAGAAAAACCGTAAGGGAGGGAGGAACACTATCCCTTTCCATGTTTCATTCCAAAGGCATAGTTCCCAGGCTTTAAGAAAGACATTTGCATGGCTGTAAATCTGACAAGAGGCTGGAGATTTATATACATTTCAAAGAGGCAAAGAAATAATTTACAATTCAAGTTTTTGAAAGTAAGTGCTCTAAGAAAAGAAGTAGAGGACATATAGTCCTTGCTTGTAAAGGAAGAAATCTGTCCAAAGCTGAGGGGAACATTACAAATACATTCATATTAGTTGCTATTTCAATTATTTCAAAGTTAATTTAGAAGGAAACATGGAAAATCCAAATCAAGTGAAGTAGGTATATTATGTTCACTATGCCAAATAATGCTAACAAATAGTGACATTTACCATTCATTTAAGGTCTCAGTCCATCTAGAAAATAGAGGCCAAGACCAATACCTAACTCACACCGTTACTGTGAGGCAAAGCAGCACAGGAAATTTTCAATTTTGAGAATATCAGAATAAACTCCAGTTTTCCTCATGATCCTCAATTATTGAAGAGGAAATTTAAGTTTCTTCAACTTTATAATGGTTCACAGGCAAATCCATGATATTGTGATTTTCATATTCAATACAATATTACATTATAAGAGACATTTAACATTTCATGTAAAATAAGCATTGTATTTGATTATTCTGTATGACTGTAGGCCAATGCAAGTATTTTGATTATTTTTAAGGTAAGCTAGGCTAAGCTATGATGTGTAGTAGGTCAGATGATTTTGACTTACAATATTATCAACTAATGGTTCTCAATTGAAAATCAAGAACAATCTGTACATGGTAACTCTTTTAGGTATCAAGATGTTATTTTTAACATCTACAAGACAATGTACTACTTTGAACTTGTTTTAATTAAGGGCTTAACTTATTTTTGAAGAGAAGCAATTTTTAAATACAAAAAAGTAGAACATCAGTACATGAAGTACTGTATTTATTATCTTATTTATAGTAGATGTGAACTACAATGGTTGCCCCACAATCCATGGAACCAGACCTTTATATTAAAAAATCTATATCCAACACCTGTGGGTGTAAAGACCACATCTTTACAAATTTTAATACAATTTGTTAAGCACTGATTACAATAATATTGTATATACTTGCGTGGATAAAAACATGATAATAAAGCATGAAATACACTTAGAATAGCCACAGGCCCAAATTATGTCCTTTCTTAACTGAGAAATGTTGATATTTTTTTATAATCTTCTTACCATAATTGTTTCTTGGATCTCAGTGGCACACATTATACTCCTGGCACCTCTTTATAGAAACAAGTAATAAAAAATAGAAAATTATGAGAAATTTTATCTGAAACTATGTTCTCTCATTTGTTTCATGGACAATAAATATTAATAAATACCATTCATGGTGGAATACAAATATCATCCCATCCTATCTAACAAATTCTTAAGACTCATTTTTATAATGTAGGTAGAAAATATTCAAATCATAGGCAAGACAAACAGTAAAAAATGAAATGTACATGCTTTCTTCAAAACTGGACGGTGAGCAAAAAGCAGCAATTCTGATGATTAAAATGAGTACACTCATATGCAAATAGGGTAGTATAGAAAGTCGAACTATATTTACATACATGTTAGATGTATAATCCATATTTACTGTTAGAAATAGTAGGGCATATGTTAAGTGGATAAAAAGTTACAAAATGGCTTTTAACAAATTCAAAGGTGTTATAAAAATCAAAAGATATTGATTCTATACAGTTTTACACAATTTAGTATCTCTACTAATTTTGCAGCCCGGAGTTAAATGAATTGAAGAGTCGTCAGTGATGCAAATAATGCCTCTTTAATGGCAATGGGAGAGTTGCAATATCCAAAGGATAATGGGTGACCATATATTAAAGCAAGAGCTCTGACCACAACCTATAGCAACTGCCCAGGACAGATCCCCTTAGCTCCAATGAACTACAAAGAAGCCGCACTGCTTCAATTCTGAGAAGAAAATGAGACTCTTACATCTAGTAACATTTATAGAACCCAATGCATTCTTTACTATGCAACTCAAAAAGACTTGATAACAACAAATTCCTAAAAAAAAATTAACACATTCTTATTTTTTTTTTCCTATTTCCAACTTAAGAACAACTGGACAAGGACAAGGATGAATCCTAAGTCACATGAAGTAACCTGCTTTTAGTAACTTGACAGTTTCCCATTTCAACAGCTTCCAGTCAGAGCATGCCTGATTTCCCTCCTTTCTTCAGTCTAAATACGTCCTATTCTGCCTGTCTTTGAGCGAGTGATGGTGTCTGAGTTCCTTGATGTAGCAAGATTTGATAACCTTGTCTTGTTCTTGCCTAGCTGGTCTTCTTTTACATCCACAGCTATCATGGAAAGCCACTCAATTGTCTGCAGTGTCCACTGCTATGAATTTCAGCCTTCACCAGGTGCAGAACCCAGAAGATGCCCCTCTTGCCTCACTGGTCTTAGCTTGTGGAGTGCAGTCACAGGGTAACCTGAAGTCCATGCTCTTTCCTCTCCCCCTGAATTTCTCAAGGGCAGTGTTTGGTCTGGAACTGGGGGTTTGGTACTGGATTCCACGTGCTTGCCATAGTTTGTAGAATAAGGCTATTCTCTCTCATCCCTCTTTTTTGTACTTTGTGTCAACAGCTTTTCAATGTGCTGTGTGCAAAGGTTTACCTTAAGAAGGAGAATTACAGGGTGAAACACAGATACAAGCCTCCTGAACCTGCTGTTCCAGGTGACCTCACACATGAGTACATTTGGTCTTTGGATTTTTCACCAATACAAATTATTTCTGGCTTAAAACACATTCACTTTTCATGTACAAGTTAGTTTTGCACTTTGGATTGCCTATAAATGTCTTCCCTTTGAACCACTTGTTTTCATATCTTACTAGTTTCCTCAATAATTAAGCATAAAGTAAAAATTATAACACATTTCCATTTTTATTTGTAAGGTATGGATTCATTCCTAATATTATTTTAATACTCCTTATACACTGTATGATTTAAAATTTCATAATATATAATTTCAGTTATCTCTATGTGTGAATCTATTGATTTTGGGAAGCTTTATTATATTTTAATTCATTTTGAAGGAACAATCCATGGAGATCTAATTTTAAAAAAATACTATTGGTTGGGCTTATTTTTGTAATTTGAAAATGTCCCGTGAATGACTTAAGAATTAAATAAGATAATGACAAGTTACATGTTAAATATGCTTAATACAATGTATAATTTAAAATGGTACATAAATCATAACGTTCAAAGGAGTGATCTTACATCATCTCTTCCTATATGATCCACTGAAATGGCTGTCACGGTTTTTTGGGTGATCCAGGGCCTTCAGATTTTAATGTCTAGAACTGCAGATCACTAAAACGCCATCGCCTGTCATACTGTCAGCAAAATGTAGGAAACATGCACACACATGCAGATACAAACTCACCCTGACAAAGTAAGATTAATATGTGTCGCTGATTTGGAATCTTTCCTTAAGCTAAGGAAAACCTGAGTAACTCTAAGAAGTTTGCTAACCAGGACTAAGCATGTATACTCTCAAAAGAGTTCTGGAAAAAAAATCAAATTTAGGAGATAGTGGCTGTCCTCATGATTAGATATTAAAAATGTGTATTATGTATATTTAATACCCTTATTATCACTGTAGTGTTAAAATCTATTTTCCAAATGTAAAAAAAAATAAAATTAAAAATAAAGTTTTACACTTAAAGAAATCATAATTTTCTTCATAAAACTTGAGGCTATTAAGTTGAGATATAGAATACACAGTCAGAAGATTTATCAGAAATTACTACTGAGCAGGAGTATATGATGAGGTTGTTAATACATTCAGCCAGAATGAAGGACAGCGACTGTAGGCAAGAGAATAATGTGCTAATTCCTTGGAGGATACTGAAAACAATATAAAAATTACATTGAAGCTTGTCTGTGCCCCTAGGTATGCTTTACAAATTCTAATTAGTTGTTCATTGAACTGCTTCACTGTTTAAACGGTTCACATATTCTATTTATTCCAAAATCAAAATCACAACCAAGTCTTTTGTGCATACGCAAATTTAGGGGATAGAGTACAGTTCTCACAGTATTAGTATTTGGAAAGTTTTGTCAATTTTTTTGATTCATTTTTTTAGTATTATTTTTTTGAAAGACTCTGCAGTGCATCAGCGAAACAGCTTGAGGCGCGTATGTCTGTACTACAGGTTTATATTGTACAGCCTTGTTTGCAGTTCTCTGCTAATTGTAAGTTTACTCTGTATATTATTACTGTGACATCATTGGATGTCATTTTTTAAAAAACATTTTTAGTCCTTTGATGTGATTTTGCTTCCCTAGTAGTGACACACATGTTGTCAAAATAGGCCAGAAAAATAGCAGACATTAATTTCTTTATTATAATGTTGAACAAATAAAGTATCTGATGCTTCAAAATCACTAAAATGTTAAAATATTTAATTTTCTTCATTTTAGAAGATATTTTAGTATGATATTTAGTATGATCTGCAGTATCATGCTTCTTTGCCTAATATTTTAAGATACAGCCTCATGTTCTAGTATATATTTATAAACCCTATTGATAGTACATACACATATATAAATCAAATAACTGACTTCATTATTTGGGGTCTTTATTAGTAATGTATACTATGTATCTATCTAAATGTTTTCACCTATAATTTTGGTTCAACTGGGAAGGTCAAACATAGGATCAACATCTATTCTATTCGTCCCATAATGCACTAGATTAACCATTTGAAGCAAATGGTTACTATTAGCTCTGTTCCCAACAAAGTCACTTTCTTGAGATGCAGAGCATTAACACATTCACCTGGAAAATCTAACGCTGAGGGAAATAAACCCGGACAAGCTTAAATACCATAGGGCTTCTCTCATTTGAGAAATGCAAAGTGAAAGCCAAGAGAATGGTCAAGGAAAGACAGAAGGAGACAAGGGCATGGGTCTCTTGGAGCTGGGAGGGGTCTCAAGGACAAGGGGTGAGGGGTGGAGAAAGGGAAATGAATGTCACGTACAGGAACCTAACACCTCAGCGGATGTGAGGTTACGCTAGAGAAATGAGCTAAGATTAGTAACGTTGGGAAGAGTGGAAGTGAGGAAAGGGAAATGTGAAATGAGGGAAGGAGGGAGAGGGAGGGAGAGGGCAGGAGAGGGAGAGAGAGAGGGCGAGCAGAGCATCACAGAAAGCGGCTGCAGTGTGCATGCGCCCACTCCCAGGCGATGGGGCGCTGCATGCACTGCAAACGTCCACTGGTAAAAACCGATGTGCGCACTGATACAAGTGTGTCTTTCCAGTTGCACAATAAATAATACAAAATGGATAAACTTTAAAATTCCATGAGGAAAATAGAGATTAAATTAATTTATGGAAATACTGTGATATAACTATACAACATTAAAATCTAAGGAATTTGGTTTCTTGTAAAATCAATGAATTAGTTATCAATTTTTATTAAATATTTTTGCTTATTTCGTTAAAGGCTCAGTGTCTTGCTTTTGTTTAAAAAAGATTTAAAGAATGTATCATTTTTCTCTGAATTCATAGTTTTCTAGATTCAAATAACCTATTTTGCAAACCCAAGTTTAAGCAAATCTTCCTTGCCCGCTAATGAACGTATTATCCCACGTTTTGCACTGAACTGCAAACACATTTCTTCTTCACCTCACTCAGGACTCGTCTCTGGAGGGTCCCACTTACTAGAACAGTGTAAAGTATTCAACTTCATTCCTTCAGGGCAGTTCTCCTGGGTCTTGTTTAATTCCTTGCTGGGATATGCAAACAATTATGAGTGGTTTTCCTTTCAGTTGACTTCTAGATCTACCTCTGAGTTTTATCCACCATCTCACCTTTGTGTTCTTTGATATTCTGAATGTCTTTTTATTTCTAATTATTTTAATAGAATTAATGGAGACAATGAATTTTTCGTTGTTGTTTTTTTATTTTTGAGATACGGTCGCACTAAGTAGTGCAGGCTAGCCTCAAACTTGGCAGTGATCCTCCCGCCTCAGGTTCTTGAGTGCTGGGATTACAGACATGCACCACCACACACAGCTCAACAATGAAATTTTCAAAGTCAGCTTATAAAGAGACAACTGGTTGAGCAATTCGAAATACTTTAGACTGAAAAATTTTGTGGTGGGCCATAAGATGATTGATCTTAACACATGTCTGCAGGATGGCTTTAGATTTGCATTTATAGACTTCACAGTACATGGTTATCTGAACAAAATATCTAAGTATTTTACATTAATTTAAATTGTTAACTTTGTTTCTACTTTTGCTCTTATGCCTTCTTTTTATTAGTATGTATTGGCAATCCATCATCATTACATTCATTTTGGGAAATTTTTATGTACACTTACTGTTTTCAAATGAGCAAATAAACCAGTGGCATTCTAGCCCAACTCAATGTTACTGTTCTCAGTGGACATCTGTTTTTCACGTCCTAACTAAAAATAATTTGTGTAGATTCTTTCTGCTTCTAGCAAAAATAAATAATAACTAGATTTATCTTCCTACATAAGAAAAAATCAAAAACAGACAATGTGAAATACACTTTCACACTGCAGTAACATAAAGTATTGAACATCAGATAATGAAGGTCAACACTTTTTCAGAGGTAACAAATAAGTAATATACTCATGATTATAGAGCTTGCATCTCGCAAAGCAAAAAAATCACCCAATGAAGGTAAAAGGCAAAGAGGACTTTATTCAAGATGATTGTAACAGGTAAGTCAGGCATAACTCTGTTACAAAATATTAAAAAAGAAAAATTCAGAGTACTAAAGGAGGAATTAGGGGAAAGATTTTCCAGTGGTATATTATTTGTAAATTAACTGGAATTACTGCAAGTTAAAGGGGGTTGATCTGTGTTTTCCAATGTCTACCTCTGAGATTATAACATCATTGTTTACTAATTGCTGCTCTTGGGGGATTGGCACCCAGTCTCCCCTGAAGACTGGGACAGCAGGATGCAGTTGTCAGTGATGTTTAAAACACTGTGAAGAGCTGGTTCACAGGCTCTTGGACAAAATTTCCAAGATACTAAAGCAGCCAAAATGACTATAATATGATGGATATATACTTCTAAAGAGCAGAGAAAGAACTGTCAGTTATAGGTTACTCCAACTGTCGGTTACAGTTGTCAGTTGTCAGTTATAGGTTACTCTAATGGTCAGTTACGAGTGTCAGTTGTCAGTTACAGGTTACTCTAATCTAAGTAGAAAAGGAAGCACAGAGCTAAGAGCCACAAGAACTAGGTCTGAAGTGTACTCACACTGGGGGGAGTGCAGGACCACTGTGATCCACCTCCAGAGTTTCCTTCTCAATATGCAGGAAGGGGGAGGGAGGCCGGCACCCTCTTGACAGTGGTGGGTTCTCTCCCAGTGCTCCTGAGGAGCAGTGACAGGGAAGAAACTCATTTCTTTACCCCAGAAGCCGCTCACAGCTCAGGACCTCTCCCTGCGCACTTAGATGAGACTCGGCGTCATTCCTCCCTTCAGTCTTCTTTGGCTACTTCTGAAAACCTCAGGCTTTTTTCTTTCTTTTTTTTTTTTATGAAATTCTTGACTATTGGCTTGTTTTTTCAAATGAAAATTTCTTCTGCTTTGTGTTTTATTTTTGCCTTTTAATGGCCACTCTATTAACCCACATTAGAAATTTGAATTAATGTTTAATAATCAAACATAACACAGATTCCTATTGTTTGGAGATCTCGACCTTGAGGGAAAGGTGACAGATAATCTGGTTAGTCTTCTCTGCTTTGAGCTCAGAGAAGAGAACTAGTCCTTGAAATGAACATAGGAATTTTCTGCATTTGTGTGTACTTTGAACCAGGAAAAAGGTTTAGAATTGAATTTATTGTGTGTACGCATGTTTCTGGCTCTTCCTTTCAAAGAAATTATTACCACTAATTTTGTGTGCAGTATTTTCCTATGGGCAGATGTTATTATTAAATTCGACTTTAAATCTACTGTGAGAACTGTATTCTCACTGCTTTCCAGGGAAGCCTTAAAACGAGAATATATTCCTTTATGTGTGAAAGGTAATGAAAGCGACTCACTTCTGTAGACCAGTTTAGAAAGAGTCCTCACAGAAAGCAACATGGAAATGTGTTAAGAATCCTAATTCACACCAGGTGTGGTGGCATATGCCTGTAATGCCAGCACTTGGGAGGCTGAGGCAGGAGGACTGTTGTGAGTTCAAAGCCAGCCTGAACTGTGTAGTGAGACCCTGACTCAAAAAATAAAAAAAAAAAGAATTGAAATTCACATACTTTAGGTAAATGCTTAGCCAAAAAAAAAAAAAAAATAGTTCAATAATCTAGACTTGATAAAAACAACTGTGAAGGCAGGAGATATAGCTCAGCAGCACAAGTGCCTGCCTGGCAAATACAAGGTCCTGAGTTCAATTCCCATACCAAATAAGCCCAAACCATAAAGGCTGTATAACTGCTTACACAAATCAAGTGAGAATTTATCCTTTTTAACTAAGCCGTGTGTGTGTGTGTGTGTGTGTGTGTGACAGATGTCACAGTGATGAATTCTGGGGAGTACAACATAGAGGAACAGCACCAATGAAGACTGGACCTTATATTTTAACATGGAAAAAGGCATGAGATGGCAGGAGGATGAAAGGAGAAACAGAGAGAAAAAGGACAAAGAATATATATATACGCATCTATAAGAGAAACATACATACATTTGCATCTATTTCATACATACATAAATAAAGACATTAAAAATACTTTATTCTGTTTTGCATTTTTTTAATCACAGAGTAAAGCAACCACCCTTCACTTAATTCAGTACGCGAGTATTTTACACATTCTACACTAATGTCTACAAGTTTTATCCGTAGTCACATTTCTGCATCAAAATTTCTCTTTAGAAGCCAGGATATATTCAGTATAAACTCTGGGAATTTAGCTCTGAATTTATTTCCTAAGGCTTAATAGTTACATTCATATGATAAATTTGATCTTCTGAAGTACAATCAAAAGCTAGTCTTTATTCAGTGTGCATATCTGAAATAAAAACATTTATAGAGAAGTATATTTTGATATTCTAGAAGGTAGCATTAAAGAGAGACTATTCACAGCAGGATTGTCTTCACAAACGATTGAAAATAAGCCTTAAAAATGAATAAGTATTAAAGATAAGTCTTCTCTTATGGCAATAGTTGTCGAAAATTCATTTCAGCTGCGAGAAATGAAAACCACTATTTTCAGTTGAATCATCTGGTGGAAATGTGACTAAATTTACTTCATAATGACAGAAATTGAACGAAGATTTTTAGAGTAAGACCACACAGAAACAAGAAACATATTTAATAAAAGTATAAATTAGAAAACAGCTGGAATTTTAGGTTGTAATATAACTTTAAGTAAGTTAATACTAAAATCTGCATGTCAGTCTATTTTTTTCCTTTTCTGAAGATATTGATATGCAAATTATGGTCTTTTATTGTTTTTATCACACAAAATTTTTCAACATAGCAAATTTTACATCTTAGAAATTTCTACTACTTTGTTCTTCATTCTACACAGCCATAGTCCTCCCCAAATTCACCTCATTCTCTGCCCGAATGTCTGTCCCAAACAAAAATGTCTTAAAACCATCTGACAGTATCCACTTGTGTCTTCCTCAAAAAAACTCAAATTCTTGATGCATAAAAAGATTGGCTGTTGATATTTCCAGGCAGAAAAACAACAATTAAAAAGTACTGACATATTTTATATGCTGAATTCCTTTTCCCTTTGTCAGTTTTTCCTTGTGTTCTCCCTATCCCATTCCAAAAAGAGACAGAAAACATTATTTGGGTGAAGACACTTTATGGGGAGGTAATCCCAGAGAAAATACATCGGTGATTCAAGTATTTTGTGACAGAAGGAAAGCCAGAGTGCGGGAAAGCATGGGCGGGCGCCATGGCTTGTGCTCACTGTCCCTCAATCCTCATGCAGCCATAGGTGGGGCTTTTTGGAGGTGGCAGGATCTAGTGTGTGAACATGGGTTCTGGGCATGGTAACTGGACTATTAGAGAACTGGTTGGATTACTATAATTCTAGGTGTGGCTGGATGGATTTCACAAAGACAGAAGACCCACCCTGGGGGTTGGGTGGCACCAAGTAACCATCTTGAAGCCTGGATGGAATAAAGAAGCAAAGGGAAACCTAGCTCCCTGCTGCCCCTCCACCGTGCCAGAACCAGTACGCTATGGACTGAAAGGTCTGCACTGTGAACTACAATGTGCTGCCCCTCCTTTAATTTGTATGTGTTGGGCATTTGATTCCTACAACAAGAAAGTAACTATGACAATAAGTGACCAAATTTGGCGATGGGACACCTTTGTAAGTGAACAGAATGCATAAAAAATGGTCCATTAAAGGATGAGTAACCTTATTTATCCATCAAAAACTGTTTAACGGCTCACAATTTTGTGCTTTTCTTTATAGCACAGAAGTGTCTTGCAATTGCCAAAATGTAACATAAATTCCTGCATAATTTTAGATAAGTGATATTTATTTCTTCAAAGCTTTGTGAAACAGGAAATACAGATGGAGGAGCCAGCATTGGCTGAGGGCCTAGGTGTAGCGTGGTAGCTCTGCAGAAGGCATCGCATGCAGGAAGGCAAACGAGGTTATATGTACTTCTTTGTCTGTACCAGCTCAGTGAAAAAAAGGGCATAAAAGAGAACTGAACTCCCCACTTTACAATGACCTGTAGTAACACCCTTCATTTATTCATGAGCATGTCTTACAGAAATCCTACCTATTATGTGAGGGAAAGGAGGCCTTCCACACTCCTAGTGAGAATGCTAATTAATATGGCCATTAAACAGTTTGAAGGTTAAACTAAAAAGAGAAACATCATGTGACACAGAAATCCCATTAATAGGCACATATCCAAAGAAAATAAAATCAATGTGTCGAAGAGACATCTGTAACTGAATGTTGCGTTGTTCACTACAGACAAGACATAGAAAAACCTCAGTACCCATGAATTTACAAATGGACAGAAATGTATTACATTTATACAACAGAATACTCTTTGGCTATGAAAACGAAGAAGTTGTGTCAATTAAACAACATGCATGAAACTAGAGATCATTGTCTTAAATGAAACAAGCCCAAAACAGTTTGGCAAGTAGTGTATCATCTCACTTATACATGAAATTTAAAAATCTGATGTCACAGAAGTCAGGTGTAGAATCCCGGCTACCTGAGGCTGGGAAGAGTAGGGGGAGAGGTGGGGAAACGTCTATCAACGGATGCTAAGTTACAGTCAGAGAGTCATAAGAAATGTTTCTGTGGCATTTCACAATAGAAAGATGACTACACATTCCAAAAGCTACAAGAAAGGATTCTTAACTTTCTTTGCCATAACTGAATGATAAATGTCTGAGATAAATATTACACAACATATATGTATAAAAAGTCACATTGAACCCTATGACTATAATTTTTATGTTTCTATCTGTTAAACACACTGCTTAAAATTAATAATTCTCTCCTGATGTATAAAAATTAACTTTGTAAAATAGGTATGTACAGTTGAAGTCTTCCAGAATTTCCCTTTTCTCCACATTGTAAGGCCTGAAATTTTTGTTACATTATACAACACCATTTATAAAGTTCCCTATAACCGTCAGTTTAGTATTAAAGCAAATTACTTCATCGCCACCCACAACCACCACCAAGCACTATGTTACTTCACTTACCCCAAGCCAAGTCTATCTGAGAAAAATTCCAAAATGACCTCCAGGATTCTATCTGTGTGCATGACTTGAATAATTTTCTACTTCAGAGTACAGATAAAACCTGTGTGTGCTATGGCACATTATTCCTCTAACTTGTTAATTGTCAGTTGACTCTGCATCAGAAAGGAGGTTACCTAGAGGCCTGGGCCTAATGAGATGAGTCCTGAAAATGTACAACACCTTTCCAGAAGACAGGTGTTCCACAAGAGTGAAACTTCTTCCTGCTGCTTTAAAAGACAAAGCAGACAGCGGAGCAGGGGCCCGGGAGGGGTGTCTAATGGCTGAGAGTGAGGCCGGGCCACTGCCAGCAAGAAAATGGGAACCCGCGGCTTACACGAGAAAGCAATTTCATTCTGCCAAGAATATGAGACAGCTCAGAAGCAGACCTTTTTCTAGGTGAGCCTCTCCAGGAGAAGACAACTGAGATGAATCTTCATTTCAGTCTGGTAAAATCCTGAGCACAAAACACAGCTAAAATGTGCCTGACTCGACTCAGAGACCGTGAGATGTTTTGTGAAGTGCCAAGTATGTGGTAATTGGTTAACAGCAATGGAAAACTAACACTCACACTTAGGTTCTGCTTGCTATTTCATAAACGTGTTGTTCAAAATCATTTCTCTCTTAAAGACCAGTGCTCCTTATTCCTAGGTGCTCTCATAATTTCTTTCACCACACACACACAGACACACACCACATATGAAGTGCCTTAAAATTTCATTTTCTTTATGAAACCTCTTGAAGGTGTCTGTCCTTGTAACTCTTTTATGTGGATATTCATTAAATGTAGTTAGTTGTTTCATATTTCTACTAACTCTATTTATTGAGAACAGGAGTAAAGAAAGTATATTTTTGATCAGTGACTACAATATATATTCATTCAGTGAAATGACCTATGAATGAAACAGTACTTTATATTCACTCCTGCTCAGGATTTACAATCTATCTTCTTATATCTCTCAATTTAGTGTCCTGCATACTCATTCTACAATATTATGAAAATTATGTGGTTTAATGTATTACATTAAATGAAAGCTTAAGAGTCATTTATATAGTTGTGTATTCAGTAGATGGTTTGGGGATGTGTCTTTTAATGCATGGATATAGATGTCTACACTTTTTTAGATTTGGAGATGAGTATAGAAAGATCATGCCAAGACATAGATTTAAAAATACATCAGAGGATAGAACAATAACTGGAATGACACTACCATTAAAAGTATTATTTTTCTGCCAAATAATATCATCTAGGACATCTCAATGTATAGCCGTAGAACTATCTTAGATGACATTGTGTAGGGATGAGACTCATCACTTTGCTCTGTTCAGTTATGAGGCCCATGCTTCCGGCACAGGCACATCGGGAGCAGGACCCTCCTCTGCAGCGTGTGCCAGCCAGGGGCAATGTGCCTGTTTCCTCTCTGAGTCCCACTACTTTGTTTCTATTCCTGCCCTACTTCGTTCTCTGATGCATGTGCCTATTTTCCAGTCTACGAGTGAGAAATTTGGTTTTAAAACACAACATCTTGGTTAATTTGTTCTAATTCACTAGTTTGGGCTTCATGTCCCTTTCTTTCATTCCTTTTTTTGTAATGTTTTAACAGACCATTGTTTACATTTAGGAACATAGAAGTTATCATACATTACCTCATAAATCTTAAATGCATTTTCTGTTAGCTATATAAAATTCATGTCTTACAGCTGTTGATAATATGGATGACTTGTTATTAGTATCAATATTACAATTATTCAGCCAAGCCAGGCTGAAATTGAATAATAAAATTTGAGAGCTGAAAGGACTGTAAAAATTAACAATGCAGATCTTGCATTTTCATACAGATAAAATAACAGATAAGGTCAATCAAAGCTGAAGTACATATATAAGGTTAATACATATATAAACTATAGGTAATTTGAGTCCATTTTAACTCTTCCAGTAGCAACCAGCCATTCCCCACTCCAGCTCTGTGTCAGACAACTCTGCATGTGAAGCTGGAACAACTTCCGCAGGACTTGTGTTTGGCAAATAGAGCTCTGTACTTCAAATATGAAAGCTGACATCCATGAGATTACCTCAAGGATTCAAGAACTCACCCACCATCTTTGGGAGGTACTATCAAAGGACATGATACCTTTTGGTAAAAATAACCCCAGTGTCTCCCTTTTACAGTATGTGGATGACTTGTTGCTAGCCACAGAGACTCAGAAACATGTGAGGATGGGACAAAGAGGCTGTTGGAACTATTACAGGATAAAGGATATCAAGTCCGTAAGAAAAAGGCCCAGATATGTGTTTAAACTGTAAAGTTCCTTGGGTTCACCCTGAAGGGAGGGACTGGTTCCCTCTCAGCCTCTCAGACCCAGGCTATCCAGGGACTAAAGGAGCCAAGGACCCAGAAGGAACTACAGGAATTCTTGGGAACAGTAAGGTACTGCCATCTATGGGTACCACACTTTGCTACTATTGCCAAACCCATGTACGAAGTCTTAAAAGGGGGAAATAATCTCCCCTTAGGTCAGACAGAGAAAAGGCATTTGGTGACTTAAAGAGGGAGCTGCTGAATGCTCCTGCTTTGGCTTTTTCAGACATTACAAAGCCCTTTCAGTTGTTCATACTCGAGAAGAAAGGGATCGCAATGGGAGTTCCAACTCAGACTCTGGGGTCATGAAAATGCCCAGTGGCTCATTTGTCAAAAAGATTAGACTATGTAACAGCTGGGTGGCCAACCTGATTGTTTGTGAGCTGTGACAGCTGCTGTGGTTTTACTAAAAGAAGCAGACACGTTAACTTCGGGACAGAAGTTGAGTGTGTTTGTGTTCCATGCAATGGAGACCCCACCGCATAGTCCTGGAGGAAAGTGGCTCTCTGGTACCAGGCTGGCCCTGTACCACGGGCCCCTCCTCGAGGACTCTCTTCTAACTCTTAAGACTATACAGGCTATTAATCCTGCCTCCTTCTTGCTGACCTCACTGGAGGCGTCAGAACATGACCGTGCAGAAACCATTGAGGCTGTGTATTCTGCAAGACTAGATCTGCAGGACACTCCCATTCTGCACCCTGATCTCACCCTGTTTGCAGATGGAAGCAGTACGGTGAAAGATGGGGTTCGGGGGGAAGGAGCAGCTGTTATGTCAATGGAACAAACTGTCTGGTCAGGGGCACTAACCCCAGGGACATCAGCCCAGAAAGCCAAATTGGTAGTGCTCACTTGGGCCGTGGAGTCAGGAAATGACAAGAGACTGAATGCATACTCTAGATTCCTGGTGCGCATTTGCCACCTTGCATGTGCATAGTGCCATCTATTTGGAGAGAGGCCTCCTGGCTGTGGGAGGAAAAGATATTAAAAATTCATTGGAAATTTTAGGCCTGTTTGAGGCTGTGTGGGGGCCCACCCAAGCGGTGGTAAGGCACTTCCCTGGACATCAGAAAGGCAGCACGGTAGGAGTGAGCGGTAGTACAGCTGCGGACCTGGCAGCGAAGCGGGCTCCTATGGGAGACTTGTTGCCTGAGGCACAAACCTTGGTGGTGCCGTTCTTGCAACCACCCAAGTACTCTGATGCCGAGCCAGCTTGGGCCAAGTCAAAAGGAGCAACAGAAAAAACTGAGTGGCAAGTGCTACTCAAAAAAAGGGAGTTCCTGCTGGAGCACTTGAGACATTTTGTAATTCAAGAATTACACAGAAAAACCCATTTAGGCAAGACAGCACTGGCAAAACTTGCTTGGCTGCTACTTTTACATACCTGGACTTTGGACCCTGTGCGCTGCAGTGGCCCGCAAATATATGACTTGTGCTAATAACCCAGTTTCTCACCCACAGTGCAAACCTGGTGTCTGGTGACAGGGAACTCTTCCTTTTGAGGACACTGCGGTGGATTTCACTGAGAAAATCCACCACTGCCAACAGAAAGTATTTGCTGGTGCTCATGTGTACCTATTTAGGTTAAGTAAAAGCCATGCTGACAAAGACTAAAACCTCCAGAGAAGTGGTGCATGCACTGATGGAGTGAATCATTCCCTGGTATGGGCTCCCCATGATGGTAGGTTCAGAGAATGGGCCTGCTTTTGTGAGTAGAGTAATTCAGAGCCTCTCCGCAACCTTCGGCCTGAAATAAAAGCTACGCACTGCCTATCAGCTTCAGAGTTTGGGGCAAGTAGAATGGCAAAATCACACCCTAAAAAATACTCTGTCAAAACTGTCAAGAAACGGGTGCAAATTGGGTATCTACGCTTCCCATGACCTTTCTGTGGTCACGTACCCCATACCAGGATGGGCTCACACCTTTTAAAATTCTCTTTGGAAGACCTCCCCTCTTGGTGCCTGTACCGGGCGGGGTGGACTACAGAAAATTAACACTTTAAGCTTGCAACAACAGTTACAGGCACTACAAAAGACTTTCAAGGGGCTTCAGTGGACCGTGTTAGAGCGACACCCTTTTCCCTTCACAGCCCTATGCACACCTTAGGAGCCTGGCCATGGAGTGCTGATTAAGAGCTAAAAAGAACAGCCCCTCCAGCAAAAGTGGGTGGGGCCTATGAAGTAATTTTAACTTCACCTTCTGGTTTAAAAGTTCCAGGTGGATCTGAGGAACAGCCCACTCTGCTGCCTCCCAGTGCTTGCATATCCTGGTGCTCTAAATGCCTTTTAAAAAAGGCAAATCCAGCTTGGCTGCCAGAATAAACCAACTGCTTTAGACAGCCTTGCTTCTTTTGGCAGCTGCACTGAAAAGACAGCAAGAGTCTCTGGTGCCAGTGAGTCAAGAAAAACACCTCTGCAACTACACTCTCGAGCGCCACTGAGTGGACTCACCCAGGCTGTGCTCTCCTCCCTGCATCTCCCTTGTGCCCTCCAAACTGCGAAATTTGTTGTTCTGATATATAAGATGTAAAGCCCAACAGTTACAAAGGAAAAGGCCTCGGCTGAACACCCCTTCCCTGCTTACGAAGTCCAAAAGCAGCAATTCACCAGTACATGTGGCATTCTGAAGACACTAACTCTGACTTAATCTTGGTCATGGCCAGTCTAGACTATATATACATGCCCTAAGGTGGTTGGAGGCAGGTGTGACAAAGACAGAGAAACACTGTCCACACTGGGGTTGTGAGACCAGTGGCCTTTGGGGGGGAACCTTTGATACTCCCAGTCATAAGTCTAGAGGGGACTCCTGGATACGAAGTGATGACTATGTACAGCTGTAAAGAAAAAAACAGGCTGGATGCCACACTGAATACTCAAAAGAGTTTTGGTTACAGGTTAGGATAGTCTTAAAACACATCGATGACCCAGTGTGGTCCATCAGGTTTACTTGGGGAACATGTATGTGCCTTAATCTGGTCTCTGGATATAACCCAGGCACACTTTTCAAAATCACCTGCATGAAAGTTACCCTCAAAGACCAATAGCCTGGATTCCAGTGTTGTCCCAGAAATTACACCGTGTCCAGGACAACAGTCCCTGGAATAAAATCCCCATAATACCCGCAGGTCCCATAGACTCAGAAAACTAAACCCATGACACGACAGCCTCAAAAGGCTGACCCTATAGGTATAAATATACAGGGTGCGAAGTCAGAGATTTGCCAAGTACTCAGGAAAACCACCATCTGTTAAACCTGTCCAGCCCTAAATTACTCAAGACCTGCTGGCTATGTATTCAGCCTACCCCACCCTTTTATGAGGTAGTGGGTGCCCCGGACACTGCGATACCTGTTTCACCTATATGCTCCATGGAGAAGGAGAAACCCGTGTCCCTCTCAGTGACAGAATCAGTGTATGAGAGAGGTTCTGCATTGGACAGGAAAAAACCCCAGTCCTTTACAGTAGCTAGGTTCCACAAAACCTCACTTACCAAGCCCCTCAGGGGTTGTGGTTTTTCTGTATAAATGGGCTATTCAAATGTTTAGATCACAAACAAAGGCTAACAGGGACCAGCCCCTGTCTGTTAACTATGCTAATTCTCCAAGTGCAGATTATAAGGACAGAACTACAGGACCAGGACCAATTTCTAGTCTCTGAGGTTATTACCCAAAAAGGACAGGGTTGTGCAAAAAGAGCCACTCCTGCTTTGATGCACATTTGGCCACATAAGCATAGCTGGGAGTCTAGCCACTGGGGTAAAATCCCTGGCACATTCAGAGACAGACCTACAGAGACTCCAAACACTGACCAGTAACATAAAATGCAAGATAGCTGAAATCCAAGCTGTGGTAAAACAATTACATAGTCAGATTAATTCCTTAGCAAAAATAGTTTTACAAAACAGGAGGGGGCTTAACCTACTGTTTTTGAAACAAGGAGGGCTTTGTACTGCCCTTGGTAAAGAGTGTTGCTTTTATGCTAATAACTCAGGAGTTATCGTAAAAACCCTAGACAGGTTAGACTATAAGGCAAAAAAATATATATATAAAGATGAGGACCACAAATGGCATGATTCTTTGTTTTATAGAGCCCAAAGTTAATCTCCCTCCTTACAGGGGTTACAAGACCAACCACCACCTTACTAGCCATTCTCACTGCTGGGCCCTCTGCTAAATTAGATAAAATCTCAGATATAAAACAATACAAAACAAGCCAACATAATGATGTTAAAAAAAAAAAAAACTCAGCCACTTACCACTTACAGCCTAGTCCACCAGCGTATAACACAATTTATGTTTCTTAAAAAAAAAAAAAAACTATGTCACAGAGGGGAAACGTAAGGGACAGTGAATCTTAGCGTATTATTTTAGATAAAATAGTTCCAGTAAAGGCCAAAAATGTGTCTTGGGAAGCCTCCTGGGACATTGAAGAGGTAATCCCCTGAGTCAAACTCTACCCAGGAATGTCTGCCCAAGATAAGGGGCATCCAGGCCTAGATAACCTCTGTGACTTCGCCTGGGTAGTTTCATCCCTTCTCGGGCCCTAGGTAAACAATGTAACTCTAAAGGAATGCATGTTGTAAAAAAGGAGACAAACGGAACATAGTGCAAAAAACATCTATTATGGTTAGACATGTGACCGGCCACTGACCCAGGGTCCCAAAGAGTAACAAAAACCATACAGCCACCTGGGTCAACAACTATTACATCCCAATTTATACCCATGAAAACCCAAAACCTATTTAAGATCTGGATCAAAACTAGCTTATGCCAATGCTGCCCAGCTTGTTAGCTGGGGCATTTGGTGGCTAGCTGTCAAAAGCAATAAAACTCTGTTTACCTGAGTAGAATTCTTTGGTCTCTTGTGGAATACAGCCCAAATTTTGCCATAACACTATAGCATAATACAGAAGTTACTGTTACTATAAATGTTTTGTGTGTTTCCAAATAGCTCAAGAACAAAATAAGAAAAAAAAAAGATTTTAAATGTTCTCAATAAAAATAATTGATAAGTATTTTTGACATTGGATATGATAATTATGATTTCATCATTACACACTGTACATATGTTTTTAAACCTCATAATGTATCATAATATTACATGACAACTAACCAGATACAAAAGAGATCATAATTCAGAAAATGAGAAGAAAATAAGGCATGTAGAAAGCAAATTGCAAAATAACAGAAATAATTCCCTTCTCATTGGTAATTATAAATGGACTAAATATTCCAGTCTTAAAATACTTTCAGAATGAATATAAAAAATTTGATGCAGCTATGTGATGTTGAGGATTACTTTAGATCTAAATACACAAATACACAGAAAGTGAAAGGGTGATAAAGGATCTGCCATACACATAGTACATAAAAGAAACCAAGATTTATACAGTATTAGAAAAATACACTTTTAATTAAAAGATTGTTATAAAATAAAGCATTAAAGTATTAGCAAAAGGGTCAATGTAGGAACAGGACATAAGGGGTAAACATCTAATGTCGACCTGTCAAAATATATAAAACAAAAATTGGTAGAATTGGAAACCATCAGAGTAAGTGCAGATTAATTCAGTATCATAATAGGTCAAGTTATTTATATTTTTATAAGTTGCAGTATTTCTTTCCTTAATCTGAGATAACTGACAAGAGTAATTCTTGCTGCTTTGCCCCTCCCTGTGCAGGATAAGTATTGACTGTAATTAAGGATAATTAATATATTATCTATTACCAGGTGACCAAAGATGAGCTAATAATATCAGTTCCACACATTTTCTTAGTCTAGGGTTTTCCTTTTGTTACTTTAAGAAGGTGAACTATGAAAATATGTCTTTGGGGAGCTAACCTTATTTTCATGAGAGATTTTCTTATAAGTCAAAGTATGCTCCATATCATGAAGACAGGAAAAATGATATAACATATATTACATGTGTGTCTTCAAAGGCAAGGTTAAAGACTGTGAAACACTTTAAATTACACATGATAGTGAGAAGTACTATTTATTCAAACACTACTGTGCTCTGGACCCCACATGTGGACAATTTCAACTAAAACTCATAGTTAATATACAGAATAGTGGTCATATACAGTAGATAAAAACAAAATTGGCTTGGGGGACTATCACATGTCCATCATTCCACATAGCATAAGATAAAGTGATTTAAAAAATCTAATTCCAATAACTATTATCATAGATATTCTTTATTTATTTGTGTATATTGTGTTTTGAATATAATTCTGTATTTGTCAGAATTTCTGAGTTAATTTTTATCAATTTCATTATAAAAGTATGGGATATGTGGCACTATTAGTTTCATTTTACAAATAAGGAAACACCATACTTTTAAAAAGTAGGTGGCCTGGGATTCAGTGCCAGTAGTCAACGCCAAAGTCTCACTTTATAGGCATTAAGTATTCTGCCTACTGCTAGGCTGTAGTAACCACTAAGTAGTAATAACTTGCTTTAATTGAATGTTATCTATATTCAGGTACAGTTCTAAAAGCTTTTATGTCACCTTTTGGGAACAATAAAAATAAATTCTTTTTGTTAGAGTGTTTTATGGGAGATCCAGAAAAAAAATGACAGTTAATCCTCATATATAAGAATGTATGTTTCTATTATGCCTGTTTTTCTAGCAATTTAACATGGTGACACAAGATTTATAAATATAATATGAGCAGACAGGATCTATGTCTCAGGTTGTCATAGGTGGCAAGGGGAAAAGTGATTAACTCACTTTAGTTGAGGGATAGGGAGTAGAAATGCTGTGTAAGTACTTCTAAACTGGCCTTGAAAGAGAAGCAAGATTTCTTTCTATATTGACTACAAGGTAATGCCTCAATCCAAGTCATAAAGACCAAAAATTAGGGATAACTCCAGGTAAGGTACTGCAGTTGAAATAGTACTGCTGAATATTTCCATGTG
Organism: Dinomys branickii; assembly: GCA_004027595.1. Classification (NCBI taxonomy): domain Eukaryota; kingdom Metazoa; phylum Chordata; class Mammalia; order Rodentia; family Dinomyidae; genus Dinomys; species Dinomys branickii. The sequence goes on along the minus strand of PVLD010002708.1, from coordinate 132,127 downwards.
GAGCATTAAGGGTGAAGGTATAGTAAGTTTAGTCTGAGGACAAGCATTTTTAATAATGGCAGACAGACTATTTCAATATATTTATAAGTCTATGAGATAGCATGTCTGTATATGGGTCCATACATCTACAATTCGAAGATATCAATGGATAAAGCAACAACTACTGTTGAGACCATATCACCTTGTCTATAGATTAGTTCTGATTGTACTATTTTCTATGATAATGGGTGTCTGTTTGTCAATATGTTTTTGTACCTTTATGTTTCTAAAATAAAAAATAAAAAAAAAAAAAAAAAAAAAAAAAAAAAAAAAGAGATAGACATTATGCTCTTCATTTCCTAGCAAAATTATAAAGCAGGTACATGTTCACACCACAATTTAAGTGGCAGATTCAGGTTTCAAAGAAAAATCTCTCTCAAAAGCCCCACACACTTTTGACTATGTAATTATGCCCACTGCAATTACACGTCAGGTAAAATATTTCTAGGTAAATGAGTCATCTTAAAAAAAAAATAGTAGTAGTCACAGAGGAGCTGCACCTCAGACAGCTGTAGAAACTCAGGCAGGCTGCTGCGGCCCCACACGAGCTTGGAAACAGGCAGAAACAGGAATAGCTCTAGGGGCCTGGGTCCACTCTGTGCTCATTCCCTCCTCCCTCCTCCCCCCATCGGAGTGGAGCCGCACCTCAGAGAGCTGCGGAAACTCTGGTGAGTTGCTGCCCCCCCACACACACACAGGAGCCTGGGACCAGGGAAAAACCTGGACAGTTCTAGGGGCCTGGGGTCCACTCCCTGCCCCTCCCCTCTTGCCCCCTCCCCCCATTGGAGCATAACTGCACCTCGGACAGCTGCAAGAGCAGCTGGTGAGCCGGACCCCACCTCTGCCCCCCCAGCTTGGGAGCCAAAGGGAGCCCCAGACAACCTCAAGGGCCTTGGGTGCTCCTCCGTGCCCCCAACCCACACACTCAGGGGAGCTAAGCTGAAACTCAGACAATTTCAGGAGACTCGGGGACTGTGTACTTACCCCTCTTCTAGTGTTGGAACCGGGCAGGGTAGTGGCAGTGTGTGGAGACACGGTGACCACAACCCACCTACTGCTACATCCCAGGGGAAACAAGGCTGAAACCTGGACAGCTTTGGGAACCCCTGAGTAGGAGCCAAGCTGAGGCACAGACAACTGTGGGAGCGTTGGGGATCACACCCTGCCTGTACACACACACCATTGAGGAGTCACACCAAGCACAAGGGACCTTTGTTTGGGTCCTTGTCCCGCTACTACAAAATCATCCTGGGAGTAAGGCTGAGCTCCAGAGAATCTCTGCATCTCTGAAAATGAAAAAATGAAGGAGCCAAAATGCAATCTCATACCTCTAACCCTCCCAGAATAAGTCCAGGAGATATTGACACAGATGAGCTTGGAAGTCATACACCTAAAATTTCTGAAATGATAGCAGCTGAAGTAAAGGAACAACTCCATCAGGCCATAGAGGACATCAGATCTGAAATAATGTCTGAGGTAAAAAAAGAAGTAACGATAATGAAAGAATTGCATAGCACATCTAAAGAAGACATGAAAAAAAAAACAGAGAAACAGAGTAAATTAATGGATACCTTGAATAAACAGTACAGGAAACAATAGGAATGCATGAAACAGATTCAAACAGATATCCAGGAAATTAAAACTTCCATCGAAAGCTGGCAAAACTACTTGAACAAAGCTAGAGATAGACTTTCAGACCTTAAAGACAGCATTGGTGTGAATGACCATGAAAGGAAGGATCTTTTAAAAATAACAAGAAACCAAGAAATAATTCAACAGCTGCAAGATGAAGCAAAGAAAAACAATATAAGATTGATAGGCATCAATGAAACAGCAGGTTTCAGCACAAATGATACAAAAAACTATTTGTGGAAGAAATAGCAGAAAATTTACCAAGCACAGAGAAAGAATCGGACATCCGAGTAAGTGAAGCATATAGAACTCCAACCTGCCTTAACCAAAATAAATCTACACCCAGATATATAGTGATCAAGATCCCAGAAATTCAACAAAAGAACAGAACATTAAAAGTTGTGAGAGGAAAGAAACAGATCACCTATAAAGGAAAGCCCATCACAATCGGGGCAGACTTCTCAGCACAAACCAACAAGTCAGGAAGAGCTTAAGGTCAAATATTGCAGGTCCTGAAAGAAAATAACTTCCAACCCAGATTGATGTATCCTGCATAACTATCCTTCAAAATTAATGGAGAAAGAAAAATTTCCACGATAAAGATCAACTGAAGAACTTCATCATTGCCAAACGAACCCTATAACGAGTTCTAAAAGATATTCTAGAAAGGGACAAAAAAGACCACAACTTTAAGAACAACAGAAAGGACATACCAAGCAGAGCAAGCAAACTGAAGGAAACAAGAGAAACCAGCAGCAGGAAAACATGACAAAGATAAGCCAACACCTATCACTTGTAACCATCCATGTAAACAGACTAAATTCACCAACCAAAATAAGTAGATTGGCAGATTGGATCAAAAACAAAATCCAACAATATGCTGTATGCAGGAAACACATTTAACTCAAAAGGAAATTCATGGACTGAAAATTAAAGGATGGAACACAATATTCCATGTGACAGGTACCCAGAAAAAAGTGGCTGTCGCTATTCTGTTTGCAGACAATGGGAACTTCAAACCAAGAACTAAGAGATAAAGAAGGTCACTACATATTTGTGAGTGGCAAACTTCAAGAGAAAGAGCAAACAATCATAAACATCTATGCACCAAACACGGGAGCACCCAAATATATAAGACAAATTGTAACAGACATGAAAAATGAAATAAGCAGCAACACAATCATAACAGGAGACTTTAATACCCCATTATCACAAAGACATAGATCAACTAGGCAAAAAAATTAGCAAAGAAATACCAGAACTAAACCAAACATGTGAACAAATGGACTTAGTAGACCTGTACAGTGTTCCACCCAACAGCATCAGAATACACATTTTTCTCAGCTGCACATGGGACATTCTCTAAAATAGACCATATGCTAGCACATAGAACATGCTTAAGGAAATGCAGAGGAGTTGAAATTATCTCAGGCATACTATCAGACCATAGTGCAATGAAATTGGAAATTAATGGCAAAGGAAATCACAAGAAATCCATAAACATGTGGAAATTAAACAGCACCCTCCTGAACAACCAATGAAAACCAAAGAAGAAATTAAATACTATGTATAATCAAATGAAAATATAGACACAACTTACATGAACCTGTGGGATGCAATGAAAGCAGTCCTCAGAGGGAAATTTATAGTAGTGAATTCCTACCTCAGGAAAACAGAATGAGCACAAATCAACAATCTTATCCTAAACCTCAGACTTCTAGAAAAACAAGAACAAATCAAATCAAAAGCCCAGAGAAGGCATGAAAGTATAAAGCTCAGGGCAAAAATTAATGCAATGGAGACTGAAAAACAATACAAAGAATTAATGAATCAAAGAGCTGGATCTTTGAAAAAATAAATAAAATCAATTAACCCCTAGCCAACCTTACCAAACAAAGGAAAGAAAAACTGAAATACATGCAATAAGGAATGAAACAGATGAAATCACTACAGATCCTGTAGAAATTCAGAAGATCATCACCACCTTATTTGAAAAATTTTACTCTCACAGGAATGAAAACACAGAGGAAATGGGCAGATTTCTAATTACATATGAACTACCATATGTAATTAGCTGAATGAAGAAGATATAAAAAGCCTGAATAACCCTATATCAGCAAGCAAAACTGAAAATGTAATAAAAACTTGTCAATGAAGAAAAGCCCAGGTCTTGATGGATTTACAACTGAATTCTACAAGAAATTTAGAGAAGATTTAGTGCCAATATTTCTCAAACTCTTTAAGAAAATTGCAAAGGAAGGAATCCTCCCCAACTCATTCCTGGAGGCAAGTATTGTCGTGATACCAAAACCAGAGAAAGACCCAACCAAAAAGAGAACTACAGGCCAATCTCCCTAATGAACATAGATGCAAAAATTTTCAATACTAGCAAACAGAATGCAACAAATCATTAAAAAGATTATACACCATGACCAAGTGGGATTCATCCCAGGAATGCAGAGTTGGTTCAATATATATAAATCAATTAATGTAATACTCCACATCAATAGAGCCAAAGACAGATATCACACGATCATCTCAATTGATGCAGAAAAAGCTTTTGATAAAGTCCAACACCTATTCATGATAAATACTCTACAGAAAATTGGCACAGATGGACTTTACCTCAATCTGATGAAAGCCATCTAAGGCAAACCAATAGTTGACATCATTCTAAATGGTCAAAAAATGAAAGCTTCCCTTTTAAAGTCAGAAACAAGACAAGGATGTCCACATCACTATTTCTATTCAATATAGTTCAAGAAATATTAGCTAGAGCAAGACAAGACAGAGAAATAAGAGGAATAAGGATAGAAAAGAAGAAGTGAAATTATCATTATTTGCTGATGACATGATACTTTATATGGAAGACCCCAAGAACTCCTCCAAAAGGCTCATAGATTTAATAACCAAATTCAGTAGCATAGCTGGATACAAATTCAACATTCAACAATAAATCGCATTCCTGTACACAAACAAACACACTGAGAGAGAAATCAGTGAAACCACACCTTTTATAATAGCATCTAAAAACATGAAATACTTAGGAATCAATCTAACAAAAGAAGTAAAAGATCTACACAGTGAAAATTACAATACTCTGAAAAAAGAGATTGAAGAGGATTTCAGAAAATAGAAAGATATTCCATACTCATGGATAGGAAGAACCAACATTGTGAAAATGGCCATACTCCCGAAATTGTTATACAGATTCAATGCAATCCCCATTAGAATTGCACTAGCATACCCAACTGATCTAGAGAAAACATTCCTAAAATTCATCTGGAACCAGAAGAGACATACAATAGCAAAAGCAATCCTGGGAAACAAAGGAAAGGTAAGAGGCATCACAATCTTTGACTTAAAATTATACTACAAAGCTACTGTGATAAAAATCAGCATGGTACTGGCAACAAAACACACCTGAAGATCAATGGAACAGGTTGTAAGATACAAACACAGCTACAAACACACTCAGCCACCTTATTTTTTACAAAGGGGGGGCTGGGGGCATAGCTCAGTGGCATAAGCGCTTGCCTGGCAAGCGCAAGGTCCTGAGTTCGATCCCCGGTACCGGAAAAAAAAAAAAATCCATAGACAAAGGGGCCAAACATGTTCACTGGAAGAAAGCCTCCTTAACAAATGGCGTGGGAAAAACTGGCTTTCCACATGCCAAAGACTAAAACTAAACCCATGTCTATCACCATGAACTAAACTAAAGTCAAAATGGATCAAAGATCTAAATATCAAAACAGAAACACTAAATCTACTGGAAGAGAAGGTAGATAAAACTCCCAAAGACACAGGCATAGGCAGAGTTCATCAACAAAAACCAACCTGCAGGGGAAATATTTCAAAGAATCAACAACTACGATCTCATCTTACTGAAAAGTTTCTGCACATCAAAAGAAATCACCAACAGAGTAAAAAGAAAACCAATGAGTTAGGAAAAAATTTTATCCAACTGACCCTCTGACAAAAGTCTCCCATCTAGAACATATAAAGAATTAATATCAGGCCCTCAAAATTCAAAGACCCAATCCAAAAATGGGCATCTGAGATGAACACACGTTTCTCAGATGAAGAAATATTAATGGCAAATAAATATATGAAGCAAATGTTCATCATCACTAGTCATTCAAGAAATGCAAATTAAAACAATACTGAGATTTCCTCTCACCCCACAGAGTGGCTATCATTAAGAAATCAACCAATTACAAATACCGGAGAGGCTATGGGGAAAAAGGAACACTTATCTACCACTGATCAGAGTGTCGGTGAAACCACTGTGGAAATCAGTCTGGAGATTCCTTACAAAACTAGAATTGGAAGTTCCACTTAACCTAGTTATTCCCTTTCTGGGAAGAATTAAAAACATCATACCACAGTGATATGTGTGCACCCATGTTTGTAACAGTGCAATTTGTCATAGCTAAATCTTGGAAACAACCCAAATGTCCACCAACTGAGGAATGGGTAAAAAAGACAATGGTGTATTATTCAGCTATAAAAAAGATAAACTCGAGGCTTTTATAGGTAAATGGATGCAGCTAGAGACCATACTCATAAGTGAAATAAATTGGATTCACATGTATAAATACCACATTGTCTCCCTGGTGCAAGAACATGAAAGAGTAAATACAACCCAAAATATTCAATAGATATTATGAAAGGGCAAAAAACTGCTCAAAGGAAGGAACAACTAGGATGAGGGAAAGAAGAAAATGTATTAAGGAAAATTATATATACATATATATATATACATGTATGGGTGGTATAACTGTAGTGTTGGTGTCTGATAGTTTGTTGGGAACAGTTAATGATTAAAAGGTTTTTTTTTTCCTTTTTCCTACTATTTTGACCAATTTTGCATGTTTGTATCTGGTAATCTAAGCAACCTATATAACGACAATAATTTGCAGTACAACCACCAATGGTGAATTCCTACAATCCTGCCTACTGCCACTATGTATTGTCTCTAATGTTCTTTTAAATTATTATTTTCTTATTCTCTTTAATGATTGGATCAATCTTCTTACATCTGGTTATCTGAGTTAACTTCATTGAAGATAACCATATGAAATATAACAACTATGTTAATCCCTATTATCTGGTTTGAAACCATGTATCATTTTTAATGTCCTCACTTTGTGTTGTTTGTATTTTGCTTTGGTTTTTTTTATTTTTGCACCATTTTCTTTGAAATTGAAAAAAAAAGAAAGCAATAACTTCAGACAGGAATCTATTTTCCACATAGTCATTAAAGAAAAAAAAAAACTCATTCAAATTTTTCAAATGTACAGTCAAAATACATAGCAAATTTCAAGAAATCATTGAAAATACTATAACATGAATCATGTACATATGCTCTTCAAACATAAATTCATTGTAGGCAATGTTAGTTTTGATGGTAAGAGCATAATGTCCTTTAAATACAAGAATAAGGCATTCACCTTAATTGAATTGTATTGTATATTGAAAGTACAGCATGCGTTTCTTGATCTAGTCACCTGGACATTGTCTTTTGTCTTCTTTCCAATTAATGACATAAATTTTCAAGATGCTTATTTTATGATACAACATTTCTTAGTAGAAAGATACACATGAAGTATAATGCAACTTACATTCTGGATTTACATTCATGCTTTATATATCTAAATATATCTAAATGTAGTGATTTTACATTATTAGAGATAAACATTAGAGAATGTGTTTACATGGATGCATTCCAAAATAATTACATGCATATGAAAGTTATTCTTTGGTTGAATGCAAGAGAAAGTGTAGTTGGGTATCTATTGTTCAGTTAAATTTGTTTCTCTTCCCCTTCAAGTTGGATTTATTATGTCATTGTGAATAATCATGAGTAATCTCACATTAGCCCATATGATGTGGAGCAGGGCTCAATGTGCCACGTAGATTCCTGAGGTAAATGCCCATCCTGCACTGTCTGAGGGACTCTTCACATTTGCTTAGCAATACAAGTAAGGTTTTTTCTCCAATGAAATATAACAATTTTAAATATAAAGTAGAAAATTATATTCTGTCTGAGACCTATATCAAAATATAATCATGGATACAAAGATATACATCTTCCAGATTATTTATATAAATATTTCTCAATGATGAAGTCAAGGTAGAGGAAGAAGATCACTGCTAAGACAGAGTCTGTGCTTTCCTGGCATGGACTGAGGGCCTGGTCATTCCGTATCTGCAGGTTTTCATGAACCTCAGCAAAGAAGTCCTGCCGGCCTGCCTGCCTTCCTGGATGCCTGCCTAACTTCTTCCCTCCCTCCTACCTTCTTTTTTTCTTTCTTTCTTTTTCATATGTGCTGCTATAAAATGAAGTTTCTTTCAATATTGAAAAACTTCTTTTAATGAAGAAACTTTAAAAGTAAGCAAAGGATGCTTAGTGTTAGGCTACTATTTTGCCTACATACCTGAAGAAAGCTTTAAACTAGCTCAAAACTATGACATTTAAAGAATCTCACTGCAGGACACAAATTTTAAATGACTCAGCATCAAAAGACCTTTAACTCTAGATATACATTCCATCAAAGATTTATGGCCCTAAGTTGATTTGAATAACAGCTTGTGAAACACAAATCCCATGGACTGAAGTTGAGGATTCTTGATTCTGAATTTAATTTTTGAAATGTCAATAGAAAATTATATCCAGAGAGATTTGAAAGGTAATGCTGAGGGCATCCATATTGATTTTAAAATTGAGAAGTAAATTTTAGAATATATCCCCTGGATGATTTACAATTCTGTCTATCCTAATGGGTTGTTAACATGCAAACAAAGGGAACTTCAAAGTTAAAACTTTTTAACTCATAATTTATTTTGAAATCGCATTATGGTGGAGTGTCCTCTGAAACCTGGAAAAAAATGTTGCATGCTCTAGAAGCATGTATGTCCAATTCAGATTTATCACTAATTAAATTTGAAAGAACACGGAAAAGTGCAAGCAAAGAAGACAGAAAAGGAGGGAGAGAAAAAGAAGGATATTTACAATTCTAACAATAATAAAATATATAATAAAGAATTTACAAAAAATAGGAAAATTTTCAAGTATTTTGTTCTCTATTTATTTGTAATGTCAATGTTTTGTTATGTCATATTCAATGCCCTTAATGTTCTATATCGGGAGGAAGTAAAATAAATAATTACTTAGTATCTACCCTTTTCTAAGTACTGCTAGGAAAAGTGACTTTGGGAATGGAAGAATAAATAGCAGTCCAAAAGCTTACCAGGCCATGAGCTAAAAATGTGTAATTATGTGAAGTACTTAGGATTTTGTGGTGAGCAAACTGGAATGTATCACTTAAGCTGTAAGTTAAACAATTTACACATAAAAAAGTTGTAAACTTGGGTAGTAAATGCGTATTTAATCAAAAAGATAGCATGGGGGAACTTGGCATCTTTGAGGGTAAGGTTAATGTGGAAATTAGTCAGAGATAAATTTTCCTTGCCAGAATCATTAACAAAACTCCAAATTATAAAAAGGGTATTGGCATTTCTTCTCAATGAAATAAAGTAATATTTAAAGAATTCAAAATAAATTGGCTAAATAAAAATCTGTCTTTTATTGCTATTACTCTGAAGCAATATAAAACATAGTAGAAGTTTATCACTTAAATGGCAAAAACTTCAGAATTAAGGATATATAATTAAGTTTATATTTATAACTAATTCAAATTGGAAACTTTAATGTTTTTACTGGGCCAGGAATGTAGCTCAGTGGCACAGTGCCTGGCTAGCAAACACAAGGCCCTTAGTTCAATTCCTGGTGTGAAAAAAGAAAAAAATAATATTTTACTGAGGCAAACTTTGATATTAAAAATATCAAAGTTTGATATTAAAAATAACACTCCACATAATTTTTCTTTTCAGACTTATGACCTCATGTGAGTCTTTTTATCTGCATATGAGTGAGCACTTATTTATTTAATTTTTTACCTTTGAATATATCATTTGTTTCACTACAATTTAATTTGATATCCTCATATGTTACTTATTAAAATACTGTAAGAAATACCGCTTTCTCCAGAATTCACTTTCCAATTATATTTAAATTAATAAAAAGTTAATAAATGCTATGTGATTCCCACTTTAAGCTTCTTGCCCGCTGAGGTGTAGGACTACACATCACTTACCTCGGGAAGGGGGAACGAGGACTCTATAGGAATGAGGAAGTGTTATTTTGCTGATGTCGATTTTATATTCTAAAAATGAAAATGTTAGATACATAATACTGAACTAAGCATTCAATTTGTAAAATTTCACATGTATTGCTGGAAAAACAGAGGCTAAAATATCATTTCAGTTTAGTGATACTATACTAAATATTCAATATATAGTTGATACTTGAAATTAGTGAAATTAATGAAGCTTGTTAGACAGGGAAAGAAAGAAAAGGACATGAAGTAAAGGAATAGAAGAGAAGGGAGGTGGAGAAAAGAGGACAGACACAGAAGAGAAGATAGGAAAAAAGTTTAAAAAATGGAAGAGAACAGAAAACCATTCTGAAATTAAGTTTACAGAAAGAGAGAGCAACATTCAGGGACATCTGCAGAAGTATTTGCAGCAACTTTTCTTCATACTCATGTATAATGTCACAAAAAAGACAAAAAAGTAGGGTGCGGATCTGAGAAGGGTACAAAATAGTCAGAAAAGGTTAATATCATAAAAGAAAAAGGGTGGAAAGTTTCAAAAAAAGAGAACCTAAGACATCACTTCAGTGATATGGCCTTAGGTTAACAAGAGAAGTAAGTAGATTTCAATTGGCTGGTTGTCTCAAATATAAGTAATTCTCTTAAATAAGTGAAAATACAGGAGAAAAAATAATTTAAAGAAGGGCTTATATCTAATTTTTTAAAATTATTAGAGCAAGTGCACTCTACTAAATTTAAATGATGAATGATATCAGAATGTAAAATTAGTTGGTAGAATGTTGTCACCTGTCTTGAGGATATGTTTGACATGTAATCTATAAACACATTAAAGAAATAATCTATAATTTTTCTTTGTTTAAATAACAATGTGGGGGCTGGGGATATAGCTCAGTGGAATAAGCGCTTGCCTAGCAAGCGCAGGGTCCTGAGTTCGATCCCCAGTACCGCAAAAAAAAAAAAAAAAAAATTAAATAACAATGTGGTGATTAGTTATCCTATTTCTATGAGTTAAGTGGATTTAAAGTAGGTAAAATTTGGAATTATTTAGAATGTAAGCAAGCTACTACAAAAGAATGCTACAAATTAAAACAACACAGATGTTAAATTTTAAAAGTTGTTTTCTCTTTAGGGAGCAGTTCACAAACTTCTACAGAGGAATTTCACTCAGGTTTTACAGCTTTGTAGTAAAGCCAAGTGGTGGAAATTTTTTTTATATAAGTAATTAGAACAAGGTTATCTGACTTTTGAGTTGACTATAGTTTAATAGTGTTCAGAAAATTAATCATATTAGTAGATATTACTGGTAGTATTACTTATTTTACTAGTAAATATTACTCATTTCACTTGTAAATGTTAGTGAGCATACAAGTACTCCTAGTAGTACCTTAATAGTTCAAAACATGTATAGATAGAAGTGCTCCTTGCATATCTAGAACATTCAATAAGATAGAGGAATAGATTTAATAAAATAATTTTAGAAGTACAAGATAAACTTTGTTTCCACTTTTCTATTCAGTGCAATATTACAAATTTACTTGGTCCTTGTTATGATCAAAATAAATATCTTGTAAGGAATATACTTTGAATTATTAATCTCTTGAGATGTTCATTAACGATAACAGAACATGTAACCAAAAGTTTCTCCTAAAGAGAAATGACATTTTTATAGCATTACCTAAGCAGAGGTGGGTACCTGCACACACAGTTTTTAGCATGATCACCTCCATTTCAATTAAAGTAACTGAAGTACAATTTAGCTCATGGGTACCACAGTGTATTCCCAAGAGCAGACCGAGCTCTCATCCCCCCACTCCCAATGAAACAGAAGGAGCAGCACCACCTCCGACCACTACTGCCAGGTATTTGCTCATTTATGAATATGAAAAAATCACCAAAACAGCAATTAGGAGAAAGTAAAATGTTTCAAATGTGCACAAGTAAATATAAAAGGATATAAAAGAGAAATGGAAGAGGAAAATAGAGATAAAAGAAAATGAACCATGCAAAGAAATGACAAGCTGGGAAAAATGATTACAGGCCCAAACCATGAGGAAAAGAAAAATGTGTGGAAGTAAGGTCGGCAGCGGACAACCAGGCAAAGTTACCAAAGGGACCAGATGCCAAGTCCAGATTAAACACAAAGATCTCACGATGCTGTAGATAGAGGAAGTCAGAGTTAGCTGTGAGAAACTAAGGCAGACGTGGACACAGATGTATGAGCAGGCAGGGAACACGGAGCCCCTCTGCCTCCCCACTTGTGACTGAGTAAGAGTAACAGTCACGAGTGTACTGGAAGAAATCTGACTTGTTGGTTACTAATTCATTTAATTTATGGTGCTAAGGCTGGAGCCCAGGGCTTACGCCAAGCTGGGCAAATGCTCTACTACTGAGCTATATTCCCAGCACACTGATTCATTTAAATCCGCTTTTGTGTCCTTTTCCATTAACTAAAGCACATCAGAGAAATGTGCTTGATTGTATCTGATGCAGAAACACCTAACATTTCCAAACAGCATCAGAACTTCTTTGGTATTAGTGTACATATGTTAATGTAGGCATTTCACATAGAATATTATTCTTTTTTTTTTTTTTTTTTTTTTTGGCGGTACTGGGGATTGAACTCAGGACCCTGCGCCTGCTAGGCAGGCGCTTATTCCACTGAGCTATATCCCCAGCCCTCACATAGAATATTAAATACTCAGCATAACACCTGGAATTCAGTGACACTATTACTAATACAAAATGTTCTTATTAAGAATATACAAGGTACTACTCAGCTACATGTGTAACATTATCAGCAAAAGTGCCATTCTCATTTTCTCTGACTTCGGGAAGGACTGCAACTGAAACGAACTGTAAACTTTTACATAGACTAATGGATACTGGTATTCTCAAAGGAAATTTATTAACTTATTTCATGTTAATTAATAGCCATCCATTCTTCCATTTCATTTTATAGCAAGTTTGAAAACATCCACCTGTGCCAAACCCTGTGATAAATACTCATGGCCAAGACACAGAAATAACTGAAATTGATTTCTTATAATTAATGTCATTATGTTTGGAAAAATGAGTAACCAAGAACACCACCAGAAAGAGAGTTTTCGGGGTAAAAAAAATCCAATTTAACTTGTTTAGATCAAATTTATTTTGGCAAACTAACTCCCTTTGTTCAAAGAAATACTTTTTGAGTCCAATAGGAAAAGAACCTGAGAATTTATAGAGGTAGTAAATGAAAAGAAACTCCTAAATGTTCAGCCAATCAACTACTAGAAGGCAGGCAGGATTTCAAGAGGTAACAAATTCAGAATGACAAAAGACCAAGACGTAGGAGGAGGAGAGGCACCAGGGGACAGTTGGGAGCTGATGCTGGACTGCCCCAAAGAGCTGAAGGACATGCATAAAAGCAGGGAGGTTGGGCATCATTTAGAAAGCATCTTCTGTTGCACACTGACACATACCATTTCCCATTAGCTATTCTGGGATGATTCTTTTCAGATTTGTTACAAGGTAGAAGAAATAGGGAGCATTTTATGTTCCTAAATTGGAAAAGTACTAGATCACTGCATACAAATAGGGTAAAATAATTCAGGAAAATCTGAGTATCAAAGTCAGATGTGAAGGGAAAATAGCAATCAAGAGAGAACTCAGAAAAAAAAATGAGAAGGAAATGATTTCACACAAGCAATGTGGTCGGGTTTGAGCCCACTTACATGGATATCAATAATCACCTGACATGCGAGCTGCACAAAGACTGTTAGGGTGTCTGCTTTCATACCAGTTTGCAAGTCGGAAAAATAAAAGTTTTATAAGGTCACAAGGTAAATGCCCAAAGCTATCATTCTTCCTTCAGAAAAATAGTTCTGTTTCCTAACTCTTCCCATTTTTTTCTTTTCGCCCTCTTTCAGGATGCCAACTGCTGTGAAGTCTATTTTTTGTCAATTGACAATAATAATGGTCATTCAAAACCAAGTTGAAAATTTCTGCTATGATATGCTGAGCCTCCTCCTCCTTCGGCTCACATTCACACTCAACACTGCAGAGTGAAACGCACTGCACCCAGCTGTGCGCGCATACCACCAGCCAAGTCAGCAGAAAGTCCCTGTGTGGGCTAGGACTTTTAGTAGCTCTTACTTGCAGTCTCCTTTAATGTCACTTAGTATTAATTCCCCTACCACTGAATACATTTTTACTCTGTCACAGAACACACCTAGTAACTTTTCCTTTATCATCTTTTCATAAGCTCTATTAAAAATTACTTTATAAATAGTTTAGTTGAGAAGCACTGTGTGAGAGAAAATACAGACCAGAAACTGTACACATACAGAAATTTCTTGCTTGATTTTCATTTATTGCATGTGCACATTTAGCTAATAGCATGTTTTAATTATGGTAGTCTTAAATTAAGGAATAGGATTTCATTGAAAAAGTCAACGTTATAAATATTATTAATCTAAGAAATATGACATCTTTCATGTTAAAATATTTTTGAGACTTTTTCAAAATAACTAATAGAAAAGTGGATAACATCAAAATATTCATAAAACTGTTAAAAGAATGGTATCACATTTTATATTATAAAAAGTATATCCAATTATCTCCAAGATAATAATGTAGATGTAACTCCCCCATTGGTATATACTCAGAGATGCAGTTTCCACGATAGGATTGACTTGTATTACTTTCCTGCTATCATGCAAAATCACAAATTTCACTTTTCAGTATTATCAATCGCATGAGACACAGTTATTTCTCTTTTTCTGACAACAGTTTAAAAGTGCTAATAATTAGAGTAGGATTTTTAGGATACATACACAAATAGATATATAATGCATAGTAACTTTTTCAGTGATGTTTGTTAGTAATTCATACAGATTTCTATGGGTAAAGGGAGATATTAAATGCTACATTTATAAGAGTTACTCAGTGTAATGCAGCTGCCTAACAGATAGGATCATTATGGCATGGAAGTTTAACTTAGATAATACATAACCAAATTCTAAGTTAAAACTAAGGAATACAATGAAAATAATTTTTAAAAATTGAAATTAAATATAAAAAGTGATTAAAATGATTAGCATTCAATGCCTAAAGCAGTCAACAAAATAAGCCAGCCATATATAATCAATGATTTAGATTAGTCATAGTTAATGGTTCAGATCTACTACAGAAGAATTACAGGAACACAAAGCCAAAAAACCCACCCTGGCATGTAGGAAGGAAAAAAGTCTTTCTGAAGATAATAATGAGCAATAAAAGCCTTCAAGCAGATGGGAATTAGACGAAACTCTTCATAGTACCAAGGGTGAGGAACTCTAGGTAATTTGTGTGCAGGAACAGCACGCATGAATGAAGTGAAAAAGAACTGAGTAATGCCCTGCACATACGAAATATGATGGAGGGGAGGGAGAAACAAGACAGGGCTTGGAACACCTTAGAGATGTTAATTCTTTTAAAATTTATTTAAGGACACTGGGAGCCTTTGACTACTCCTAGTAAAGAAACTGACGTGAGCATATTTACTAAGGTCATGCTGACTGTAATGTGGGTAGTGGATTGGAAATCCATTAAAGGGTGGCTGCAGTAACCAAGGAAAGAGACGCTACTGAACTGAACTAGGATTAAGGCAGTGGAACTTGAAAAAAATCAATAGAAATGAAACAAAAGAATAGAATCAATTGGCCTTTGTGACAGATTTAATGGACAGAGGGCAGAAAAGGCAAAACCTGAAGAAATAGCAATGATGTTCAAGTTTGATATAGGAAGAAGTAGGAAACTAGTAGTATCATTTAATAAACTGAAAGCCAAAAGGTAGGGAGTGGTTCTGCAGCCAAGAGAATGATGTAATTATTAGGAGACTTGCTGGGTTTGAGACGCGTTTCTTTGGTGTGGAGATGTCCCACATGTGAGGTACTGGGGGTAAGTGCAGGAGTGAAGGTCTGGAGATAGGGATTTGCTGAACTCTGCAATGCCACAAATACATGGCAAGTGAAGCCCTGGAGATTTTGTGGAATTGCCAGAGTAAAATTATAAGATAATTTAAAAGTGATTAAAATGTAAGAATTATAGATTCTGTTTATTTTACTTGTTAGGCTTGAGCAAAATTAGTACAAGCAGAATATCCGAAAATCTTTCCTTTGTTGAAAGAAATTGCTTAAGAAATACGTCACCATATAATTATATTACCGGAAGTTTGTGGCACAGACATTTGACAGTAAGCGAATCCTTATGTCCTCTTCCACATTTTCATTTAAATAGCCAGATTGTGTGTTTGAGTTCTGGTAGAGCCAGGCTGAGCAATCGTGACACTGGCTTCACTAAAGAAGACAAAATTTCAGAAAGGTATTTGAATTATAGAGACTAAGATTGGTGAACCAGCTTTCTATATTATGATAAGCACTCTCAGTTTTCTTGGCGTTCTAAGGCATTGGTCAGCTACGTCAGGGCTAAGAGACGTTGAGGAAGTGGTAAGACTCTTGGTAGACGATTCTTGTATTATAGTAGTAGTACTGTGGTGTTACTGACTATTACAACCTTTATGCTTCTCTTCTCATGTTTGGTTTTATTTAACCATAAACCATTAGAGTTCTAAAAACCATTAAGATGCCATTGATATGTTGCCAGAAAAATAGCAATCTAATGAAAAACAGACTGTTTAGTTCACACAAAAACCAATGTACAAATGCCTCTCTCTTCCTCAAACATTTTATAGATGGAAATACAACAGTAACAGAAAAAGATGACTCTTCCTAGTATGACCTGCCAAAACTATGTGCTAGTGGTAGCCAGTATCTTTCAATTTTGTCCCAATTTTTCACAGGGGACTTGCTCCAAACCCAGGAATGTACACTGTTAGAGTGAATCACTGAAGATAGTCTACAGATCTATTATTTATTGCTTCCCATTAATGGAATTACCCACCTGATTTATACATAAAAACACACGGTCAGGCTACAGTAACCCCATAAAGGTAAGTTGACCATTGCCTGGAGCCACTGTATTTAAGAGAAAATGTTGAGCCAGGGATATAGCTCAGCAGCATAAGTGCTTGCCCGGCAAGACTGAGGTCATGAGTTCAATTCCTGGTACAAAAATTTAAAAAATGTGTATTTGCCTGTAGATTCTTTTGAATTCTCATTATTGCACTACTGATTTATAAAACAGGCCTCCATATTCTTTGGTGTGCCTGGTTTGGAAAGTGCTGTTTCTCATATCCACCCTTGCATATGTTTAGGTAATGAGCGACAACTCCAAAATCTACGTTATTGTGCACTGTTTCAGGGATCATGATTAACAGCTGAGGAAAGTCTGTGCTCTGTAACATATATTTTGGAGTCGTTGCTCATTACTTAAACATAAGGAAGACAAGTATTACTCCTTGATTCTTATTTATGTATATCTCTTGAAGAAGGTAGACATTATCACATTAGTAAGATTTACTAGTTTTAATTAAAAATAGCCATTTGTAATAGTTTAATATTCAGTGAGTCTCACTCTCGCCACTATTTACTTCTGCAGCCACAACTGATAACCAACTGTACAATCTAAATACTGATTCATGATTTACAGAAATCTTACAAAGATAACATAGACAGTTCAGAAAAATCTGAAAATATTCCTATATCCAGATGATCAAGGTCAACATAGGTGTGCTAAGTCACGCTGACAGCATATACCCCGATATGTTGGATGGTGACAGACATTTTGTATTTGTGGTCTTTCTACCTCTTCCTTATTATGTCTTTATACAGTGAATTTAGCATAACCAATGAAAAGATATAAAAAAATATAATAAAAACTGAAGTCTACAATTTATTAAGATCTTTTCTTAGTCTTACAGTAATTTTTTTCTATAAAATTCCATTCAGGATGCTAAACTCAATTTAATCTTTGTATTTCTCCTCTTAAGACTATGAAAGGTTTTAGAATTTTATTCTTTGTGAAGACCTTGACAACTGTGAGAAGTAAACAAATTCTTCTAGAATTTTCCTCATTTGGAATTTGTCGTATGTTTGCCTCATTATTACACTGGATTTATTGTTTCTGGGTAGAAAGACCACAGATTCAAAATGTCTATCTCCCTCCAACATATCTGGGTGTGTGCTATCAGCACGACTTAACACATCTACACTGACTTTGATCATCTGGATATAGGAATATTTTCAGATTTTTAACTGTGAAGTTACTACTCCTTACTCTCTTTTATTATTTTCTTTGAGAGACAATCACACTTTCTTACCCATCGACCCTTGAGGGAAAAATATCTGCATAAATTAACTGAATTTATCCTTCATAGATTTATTTATTAGATCTCACTTCTTCATTTACTTAGATCAGCATGTATCATAGTTAACTTTGTATCTGGCTTATAACCTAATAGCACTATTACCCTGAAAAATTGTTGTAACTCTGGGTTTTGCTTTGGCTCCACTGTTCTTTGAAGACATCATTATGCTTTGTATTTTCCCAGCATATATTTCTTTCCAGTAGTGCATGATGGTCTAGAATTATCTTGCATATTTCATGTCTTAGTCCTACAATGAGCCTATTGTTCAAGGGCAGGTGATCCTTCTCATGGGGAAATGGTATTAGAAACCAGTCTAGGTGCTTGATGACCCTCCGTACTACCAAGATAGTTGTGAGTAGGACCTCTCTGATGATAGAAAAAAAAGAAAATTTTGTATGTTATAACAAACACACAAAAATAAGCCTGCATCTTTTTGTGTAAATTTACTTTAAGCTAAAAACCAGTTCATACTAATATGTCTAACTCAAATACCTTATTATATAAGGTATCTAGGCATATATACTGTACGTTCTTCCCTATGGGGAATAATGTGATCAGGTAAAGTACAATGGGTATGTATAATTCTTTTAGTCATCAGTATTACAGGTTCCACTTATTTCCACAGTTATTTAGGTCAGCACTGTTTTCTCATCATCTCCAATGAGGGTATTCATACATCTTAATGTGATTAGATTTATTGTTATCACAGTCTTCATTCCCTCCTGGAATTCTTTTATAACCTAAATGAATTTTTGAAAACATTTGCATTCATTACAGTTCAATATTTGGGTTATAAATTTTTACAGCTTTTGAAAAGTGCAGAATGTCATACATGCATCATTATGGTATCAGATAAAGAGTATCAGCAGCTTTTAAAAGTCTCCTGTGTTTCATCTATTAGACCTCTCCCTTTCCTAAACCCTCTGGAATCATGCATCCATTTACCGTTTCCGTAGTTTTGCTTTTATAAGAATGCCATATAAATGAAATTATGTATTGTGTGGTCTTTTCAGATGATCTCATTTCACTTAGCAATATCCACTTGACATTGAACTCTGCTTGTGCATGGTTTAATAAGTTCATTATTTTTATTACAGAATAACACTGTCTCATACAGAGGTACTACAGCTTGTTTATTCATTCACTCATGAAGCACACTGCAGTTGCTTCCATCTGTGGAAATTATGAATAAAACTGATTTAAGCCTTTACATGATTGGTTCACTTTGGAACTAAGTTTTCAAATAAGCTGGGCAAATAATTAGATGTTTCTATGCGTCACTGTTGGATCACAGGTGAAATAATGAAGGAAAGTATCTTTTAAAGTGACTATCATTTTCCATTACCATGAGCAGTGAATAAATGTTTCTATGGTTCTACATTCTCACCATTAATAAATAAGAGTATTGCCCTTTTCTTCCTAAATTCATCTTTTTTTTTTTTTTTTTTGTACCAGGAGTCAAACTCAGGACATTGTGCTTGCCAGGCAGGCACTATGCTGCTGAATTATATCCCTAGCCCTAATTGGTAGCTCTGGTTTTTAAATTTTGTGACCTAATAGAAAATGATGTGAAGTGTTATTGTAGATTTGTCATCTGAATATCTTATTGTGAGGTATCTATGTGAATATTTATTGTCATTTTTGTGATGGTCCATAATTGTTCAGTTTTTAATATCTTTCTGTATACTTTCAAATCAA
The DNA here is from genome assembly GCA_004027595.1 of Dinomys branickii. Lineage (NCBI taxonomy): Eukaryota > Metazoa > Chordata > Mammalia > Rodentia > Dinomyidae > Dinomys > Dinomys branickii. The sequence goes on along the minus strand of PVLD010002708.1, from coordinate 112,294 downwards.
GTTCTTTTAGATTCAAGTTTTTTAGATATAGTCTACAAATATCTCATCCCACTCTGTAAATCATCTTTTCCATTCTCTCAACAGTTTTACTATTAATACTTTTAATTAAGTCCAAATCGTTCATTTTTTTCTTTCACACTTTATATTTTGATGATTTTTCATCATCTAAGTAAAGATCTACTGTATTCTGTGCTGCCTTCCAGATATTTTAAAATGGTTTTGGAAAATTACAGCTAGCTCTACAATAAGTTTTATAATATTTTGTACAAGTTCTATGTCCAGTTTCATTTGTTTGCAAACAGGTAAACAATAGTGCTAGCAGCAGTTATTGAAAAGACTACACTCTTTCCACTGATTTTGCTCCATTTTGGCAAAGATTAGTTCATTAGTCTTTTGGGTGCCTCTTTCTGGACTTTTTGCTCTTCACTGATGTAGACCTACTCTTTTTTTTTTTTAACTAGACTTTATGTTTACTTTTGAGTTCGTTTTATTTTGACAATATTCCTTAAAAGTATTCAAAATACTCCTAAAATGAGGTTAAAAAAACAGGATCTAGGATCAGTTAAATCCTCTGCTGTTGCTGGTGACAACTTGAAGTGTTTCTTCCATCCTTCCCATCGTACAGTACTTACGGAGGCAGAGAACACGGAAACACACCTGTGCTCTCACAGGATCTTACTCATTGGAATTTTCAGGGCAGCAAAATTTTATCTTCACAGTCTTCCAATCTTTTATTGGTAATCTCTCAGTTCCTGTAAGAAACACAGCGAACTTTTTCTTTTCCTCCAGAATCATTTTGAATAAAGCCTCCCCAAACATCACTGTAGTGGGATGTGAATTGTGAATTGTATCCTTTCCAAATGTTTCCCAATTACAACCTGTATTTCCAAAAATGATGCCCCTTAGCTCTTAAGGATGAAAGATCCTATAATCTCTTTGTCAAACACTTTAGAAAATTCTCTCTGAAATTCTTCAGAAACTGCCTCTACAGAGATGCTTAAGATGTAACCAACACACTTAAAAACACAGTCTTTTGTTAGTCTGGTTGACAGCTATCCAACTTCCATTAGGAATTAAATCTATATAATTTCTGTACCAATGCAAATTAAAATAGCTGTAATACATTTCTCCAAGATCTCTGCCTTTATCATCCATAAGTACTTGCAAAATCTTTCCCCAACTAGAACTAAGTTCTTTTAAATCTTCCAATGAAGGCACCTGGTTCCAAAGCTTCCTAAACAGGGCCCGTGAGCAAGGGATATTGGTAACATTGCAGTTGAACAGAGAAAGTCCACAGAGAATCCCAAAGAAGAAATCTGTCTTCTTCTCAACTTTAGACCTGAAAGGAAATCCCATGTAGGAAGCCTCTTCAGAACATGTGAACATTCCATATTCTGGCTGAGCCATCTCCTCAGACAGTAGAAAGAGTCTGTCTTGATGCCTAAGTCATATCCAGTCTCTCCAATAAATGAAACCTGTAATTCCCTCCCCAGGTCTTCACTGTCAGATCTATTCAGCCGATTAAGAACATGCTCAGGCAAGCACTTCCTTCTACCTCTAAGGGCAAAAGGGGCATGAAAACTAATTTAGACTCTTCTTGTTCCATAATTCTTGCCAAAAGAACTGTATTTTTCCTTCTGTGTTTTTAGAAGTGAAAGGTAGTTTAACTTGACAGAATATTGAACACAAATGGCAAGTCACTGAACATGCACAACACTATACGTCTGCTGAAGTGTCTAAGTTCATTTTCCAAGTGGACCTTCTATATGCTTCTCCATGAAAACTGAGCCAGTCTCTAGGTTCATCCACTTGGAAATCTTTTCTGGTAGCTGACGTTCAGTGGGGCTTATGCTATGCAGCTTTTCAGTATTTGTATAAGAGCTTTCATGTGACAGTTATTCACATCACTTTCACTCCAATAATTCAGCTAAGAGCTGATGGTTCTTACAAAACCCTGGACCAGGTTGCTAAAAGCAGCATCTCACAGAGCTGCCTAGTACTCTCCGAGAACTCCTAATGAGTGGTCACTTTAAAAGTTATCTCTACAAAGGAGACCACCAGCTCTCCCAATGTTAAAATCATGCCTCACAGGACATTCTCGGAGAAGGGTGAAAACTTGTAAAGATTCTTGGTGTGGAATGGCAGGGTTTTGAGCAATCATCCCTGAAGAAAGTGGTTATTGGGTAAGTAATACGGTCTTTGGGGGTTAGTACCTTGCAAGTATTTCTTACCCTACTTACATCTAAATAAATACATGTGGTTTCTGCAGCTGCCCTTTCCTTTAACAAACTTCCAGTCAGACAAGCGGAGGGTGAAAATGTCTCCCAGGTTTCCCTTTTGCTATTCTGCCACTGTTTAGCGCCCACATCATCAACCCTTCTCTTCACAGTCCCTTCATTAATGTAACAGTTCTCCTCCTCAGGTGAGCAGAGGAATTCTTCTTATCCACCAAGGGCAAGACGCTTTGATTCTCTCTACAATCATTATCAGCTCCTTTCGTGAACAATGGCTTTCAAACAGGAGCTCTTCATTTGACAGTGATTCCATGCGAAGTAACATCAGCTGACTATGTTTTCCACCATGTCCACATTGTCCTTTGTTTCCTCAAAACCAAAGAAGACCTTGCCCAAATTGGAGATATAGGTAAGTATGTGCCACCTTGCACAGGCTATCTGGGTCACTCTATTTCCAAAGAATTCAGTCAGCGAACAGGGTCTTGGTTCATTCCCTTTGGAGTTGTGACCATAAGGTGAACTCTGACCATAAGGTGCTCTTATATTGCAGCACCCACAGGGAACATAAGCTCACTCTGCACGGGGAAGTATGAGGCCCCCACAAGCCACAAACTCAACCCACACTGCACCCTTTTCTAGTTGCTTCTTTGATTCTGTTTATATTTATTTCCTGCAGTTCTGTGTATTTAGTTATGAATTTGAAATAATTTCACTTTATCCTATTACTTTTAACAATTATTCTGGCTAAAAAATAGTGGTGGCCCTAAAGTTAACATTTCAAACTAATCCCCCCAACAATAAACAGAGCAGTCTCACACCTTTAATGCAAGGAATTCATGCCAGAGGACGCTGCCCTCCTCCACATCCAGGGCCACAGTCACAGTGTTTATTTCACTTACCCACATGGCATATTAGCACATTATTATTGCTATTTAAATATTACCTGTAGGTCCATTATGAATAAAAAAATAAAATATTTTACTTCGTATTTATTTCTTCTACATTTCTTACTTCAGTACTTCAAATACTTAACTTCAGTCTAAGGTTTTTGATGAAAGTCGTTTTTGTCCTTTCTCAATTTCTATATTCATAGGTAAAGAGTACGCCTCTTTGCCTTTTGGCTTTTTAAATACGGTGTGAGTGTGTAAGTTTTTCTCAACATCGATTATTCTCTCAACTCTCTGTTTCCCATTTCATGTCTGTTGTTTGGGAAAGATTTTAGCGATCCAATTTGAAGCACTGATTCTACTTTATGTTCTGATTCTCCTCATGTGATTCCTATTGCTTTCACACATTAGCTGCTGCTATTGTCGCACACTCCCTTGCTACCATGTTTCGTTCTTGTCTTCTCTCTCCCTCTGCCTATCCCTCCCTCTCTCCCTTTCTCTTCCTCTCTCCCTCTCTCCTGTCTTTGCACTTCAGTGTGACGAGTTTCGACAGACTTATCTGTAGATCCATGTCTTTTCTCACTCTTTTGTATCTACTGAGGAGCTTACCAAAGATAATGTGCACTTTTACTGTACTATGCCTCTTCCATTTTATGTCTTCTTATATATTTGAGGGATGTATTCTGGATGTACACAATGGCAGAATTCAGCGTCGGGAATCTGCGCGTGTACATGACGTCTTGGCTATTCCCACTCCCCTGCCCTCCCGGCCAGCCCCGCTCCTCTCCTTACAGGAAGTCTGTTTTCATTTTCCCCTCCATTTTCTTTTTATTTCTTGTCTTTTTCCCTCCACCCTGTTTTTCCCCTTCTCATTTGAACATTTTCTTCCTATTTCCCAGTATCTATTACACATCTGCCTTTATTTACACTTTTAAAGTCTCACATCAGAAAAACAATGTGGTACTGTAACGTGTGTCTGATTTATTTCACTTAAGAGTATGGTCTCAAAGTGTGCGCATTTAGCTAGAAATGTCCCAAGTTTGTCCTCATGAGAGTAGCATCCCATTATATAAAAAGGCGCGTCTTCTTAATCCCTTCCTCAGTGGATAAGCATTTGGGCTGTTTCCAAGATTTAGCTGTTACTAACTGTACTGCCATAAACATGAGTATACATATATCACTGTGGTATGATGCTTCTAATTCTTGCAGGAAGATACCAAGAAGGGAATAGCGGGGTCCAACAGGAACCTCTAGTTTTAATTTGTTGAGAAATCTCCACACCAATTTCCACAGTGATTTCCATCAGTCTACGTTCTTACCAGCAGTGAAGAAGGGTTCCTTTCCCCCACAGCCCCATCAGCATTTGCTACAGGTTGATTCCTTGACAACTGCCATTATTTCGGAAGTGCGATATAATGTCAGCATTGTTTTAATTTGCATCTCTTGGATGACAAGTGATGTTGAGCACTTTTGCATATATTTATTTGCCATATGTACTTCTGCATCTAATGAATGTCTATTCAATTTAGGTACCCACTTTTGGATTGCGCCTTTATAGTTGGGGGGTCTGATGTTTTTTAATTCTTTATATATTCTAGACATTAGCCTATTGTCTAAAGAACAGCTGTCATTTTTTTTCCCACTCTGCAGACTGTCTCTTCCCTCTGTCAGTGGTTTCTTTTGCTGTACAAAGGCTTTCTAATACGATGAGATTCCAATTATTCATTCTTTGTGACAGCTGGCTTTTGCGCTTTGAGTTTACTGTAAGAGCCAACCACGTCAACTTTTTAGGGATGAGAAGTTGTTGGCTATTTGCCCTAGCCCCTGCTTCCTTGGCACTGGTCTATAGTATTGTTTATAATTCTTAGGCAAACTCTACCTTGGAATACTAAGAAGAAAAACTGATTATAACTATGTCACCTTTGCTGAAGTAGTATGATCAGCAATAAACAGCAGCATCAAACACAGACTAGAAAATGAAAAACTGTGGTAACTATTAATTTGCTATCTTTAATCATATGAACTAAATTTGTGATTATATAACAAATGTAAAACAAACCAGAAAATTGTACATAGTAAATATGTCATCAATATGGTGATTGTTTGACCCTGAGAGGAGAAAATTTAAAAGGGGCTAGCAGAAAAGAATAGGGAAATACAAGGAAAGGCAGAGAGTAGAAGCAAGTCTGGAGGACAAAGGAAGACTCTATGAACTTTGGGAATCTCGTAAAGAAGACAGGAGGAAAAGAGAATAGAAATTTTGAAAAGAACAGAACAGAACAGCAACAAGAAAACTAGAAGCAATGTTCATGCTCCTATAAATAAGAACACACAATCAAGAAAAAATACAAAACAAAGAAAAAGCAGGAAAATCTGTCTACTTCAGGGCTTGTCTGCTGTCACTGGCAGACAGAACTCGCAGACAGAGCCCATCCTTGTGTTGATTAATACCAGACAGCCTGCTATAGATTTACAGCTAGGTAGCAGATAATCCCAGCACGCCTGCCCTTTAGCTCCACTGAAGTTCAGGCTGGCTAAAGTTTTTCTGGCTCTGAGGCTGGAACCAAATTTGTTCAGCCTACAACACTCCATGTACCTCCTGCTGGCTTGAAGTTGGCTCCCTGATCTCCTGCCAATTTGAATTGAGGTCTGACTCATCTTGACACTGACAGCCTCTAAATGGAGACAGCCCAGAGCTGCTCTGAGTTCTGAACTCAGCTGGCTTCTCTTCAAGGCAGCTATAAGCCAACTGCCCTCCTCTTTGGATGTCTTAACCTGAATAATTCACCAGCCACTGCAGTCTTTGTCCACTGCTGTGTTCCACTGGTGTGTCCTCTGGGGTCACTAGCAGTCACCATGCATCTTTATGTTGGAGCTATAACTGAAACTGTAATTGTTTTTTTTTTTTCCTTCCACATCTATACACATGCCACAGTCCAGGGACATTTCTGGCTATTCATAAGAATAAATATATACCTATACTAAGTTATTTCAGACTATTTAAATAAATGGTTATTATCTGCCAATTAAAGACGTTGAGATTGACAATGCTAAAAGATCATAAACCCGTATCATCCAAGAAGCTTTAAGAACATATCAATATCTGTGATCCACCTAAGAGATTCTAACTTAATAGGTTTGGGACTGGCTTCAATATCAATGTTTTTTATATCTCCCCAGTTAATGCTGATACACACCCACAGGCTGAGGACCAAGGAACATCTCTACAAACAAGATATAGTTTCAAATTTTTATTAGCATTTTATCTGAAAAGTATTCAAAACTGCATATGTGGGAAAATGACTTCGTTGGTATCATTGAAAGAAAATAAAAGTGATAATTATTTCATTCTATGCAGCTATTCTACTTTTAAAGTATCTTTTAAAGATTGTTGTTTTGCTGACAAACCCAGCTGTTCTTCTGCTAACAGGAAGAACTGGTGAAAGTTCAAAGGCCTTTTATATTGTTATGTTGACTCGGGGGCAATTATCGTACATGCACAAGTACTCTCAGGAGCAACTGAACCAATTATACATTATCAAAACTTACAGTAACTGTGTTAAAGAAGTATTTATTAGAGATGATTATATATATATATATATATATATATATATATATATATATATATGTATATATATATATGAAAAAGTGTAGTATTATAAAGGCCACAATGTTAATTTAAGTACTTACTAAAGCAATGAGCTAACAGTCACTGATGAGTGTTCTACAGTATTTTGAATCTAGTATTTCTATCCTGCTAAAATTGCCAATCATGTTTATATTTTCATGAAGTTAATATCACATTTCTGTGAGAATTTATATGTATTTTAAAAGTAGTCGCTTTCTTGAAGTTGTTTGAGGAGGCTTTTTCCTTGCACTTGATGTGGCTGACTGAATTCTTCAAGTCACTGTATAATTTTGTGAAATGGAATTCACTGTTTGGCATCGTTTTAATCTATATTTATAATGCATCAATGTCTAGGTCCCTCGCTTAATTACAAAACATGGTGGTACTGGTGGAATAATTGCTAAATCCAACCCTATTTCTGAGAACTGTTCTCACAGTTCTCACAACTGGAGAAACATTTTGAAAATCTTTTTAATATGTGTATAATAGGAGTAAATAATATATAAATCTCAATTCATAAAATATTGATTTTTGAAATAAATTCACTTGTTTAACCATAGAAAGAATAACAATCTGTCCTAAGAATGAGAAGAAGGAAAGACTCAGTTTCACTTATGATCTTGATATATCAGAAAACAAAAATGGCTCTTTAATGAAATCAAGAAAGTTATAAGTACATTTGTAATGGACCATGACAAGGTTGCTTCAGAGACCTTTGGCTATAAGGAAAAGTCCTTCATTGTACCCAATACAGCTTTATTTATGTTAAAGAACAAGTATATTTGAGGGAACTAAGAGCATAAAACTTTATTTTTTAACTAAACAATGTGATTATACAAGTATTCATGTAGTCTATATGGCATAACTACAGAAGTACCTGCATTTAATCAAGCCAAATTTCAGTCAAATATACACACTGAGTGGAGTTATAAATAGCGTACAAAGCTGGGAAGGTGTTTCTAGCAAACTTCTGAAAAATATGAATGTTTTTCTGGGCTCCAACATGAGGCCAGCTATTACATAGGAAGTCAGTTAAGTAGGAGGTCTGTGTAAATTTCATAGATGGTAAACATATAAAACTTTTGGATTTTATAAGTTATTATAAGTATTTAAATTGTTACTGTAACCCTTATATTTTTATTGATATTGTTTATCCACTACAAAGTAGTCCCTTTTAAAATGTACATTATTTCTACCAAGTTCTTCAAACATCACAAATTTCTAATAGCTAGACTGAAAACTTCATTTTCATCAACCCCCCAAAAAACTCTGACTCATAGCAAAATTTCCCATTTCCTCCTATTCTCCAACTCCTGAAAAACACTAATCTATTATTTCATAATGTATCTATAAATTTGTCTAGTCTAGAAATTCATGTAAGTGAATTTGTCTTTTCTTCATCTGACATAGTTCCCTTAATATAAAATTCATGCACATTGTGGAATATATCAGGACATATACACTACAAATTCTATTTTTCTGAGTTACTTATTGTATTTGGAAGAAAATGAGTTATGTTAAATAGTTTACATTAGTATTCATGATTCGATTCCTTAAACAATAGTGTTTGTTTATTCCAGTTTTTATCATCACTTATTATTTGCAAACTGTGCATTCTTGAATTTTATCTTTTGACAAATATAGAATGGGTATGTACTTTCACAGTGAATAAAACTTTTCATATAAATATACATGTATAAAGCATATTTCATACAGCAACTTCCAAGTAACCTTCGGTTCTCATATAATAGTTCCATAGATCAACATTGGCTACTGAATGGAAAGTTTGACTGCAACGTATTACAAAATTTTGTATTTCAAGATGATGAAGAAAGCCAATTCGTTTAAATATATAAATGATACAGATTGCTTTAAAAATTAAAAAGTGGGAGATAGGAAAGGTGTCTTAAAATCAAGATTTCATATTGACTATTATTTTTAAAGAAAAGAATACACAAAACCGTGGAAACCATGGCAATGCAAAGAAACTGACACAGCAGGGATCAGATCACTGGGGATATACTGAGCAGACTTACGCATACTATGAAAGACTGGCTATTGGTATTCCTGCTAAAGTACTTATTTGAAATAACATGGAGGGGTAGATTGTAGCGGGAAAACTTTCCAAAAATAAGGTGTCTCTCTTAGTCTCAAGATTACATACAGACATTCTCAGAAATGATGTTAGCCTTAAGTGTTAGGTTAAGGACTGAGAAAATACTTGACATGTATCAAGAAACAATTTTCTCAGTGTAAAGAGCTGCTTTTAAGTAGAAACTAACAATTAAATTGTTATTTTTTAGACTAATGTACATTAATTTTTTGCACATTTTAGGGTTCATATGCATACAGGATGCATTAATAAATTGCCACCTCCCTCTGTTTCTGCTTTCCCCCTCATTTCTCATTTGAACTTCCTAGTCTTCTTAGTCACTATTCTGCTTTCAAAGTAATTTCCTTTCGTTTCCACATGAGTGACTATGGCATACTTTATTTCTGTTTGGGTTGCTTTACTTAACACAATGCCTCCCAGTTCCATCCATTTTGCTTCAAAGGATAAGATTTCATTCCTCTTTATGACTAAATCATATGTCACTGTATACACACATCACATTTTCTTTATCCACCTATATGTTGATCAGCATTTAACTGTTGCCACATTTTAGTTATTATGAATAAAGTTTCCATAAATGTTACATGTATCTTTTGGTAGTCTTGTTTTTTGTTTTTCTATTTTTTTTTTTTTTTTTTGCTTTGAATATACACTTAGAAGTGGGATCATGTGGGACTTTGATTTTTTGTTTTTTTAAGGAACCTCCAAAGCAGCTGCTCTCCACAATGGCTCTATTATTTCTCAGTCTCACCAGCACTGTATGAGTTTCTTTTTCCCCACATTTTCTTTTTCCTATTCCAACTTATCCAGTGGGCCCAGCACAGTGCAACTTTTAGCTCTTCCACATAGTGAAAATAAGTGTGAGCGTAAATGTTTTGGATCGATTCAAGATATACAGACAACCACAGAACTGCAACTAAAGATAGACTACAACTTCCATAACTGCTTCGGAGAATACAAAAAATAATAGAATAAATGTGTTTGAAGTTAGGTAGAAGTTTTTAGAATGATTAAACAGCAATGAGTCTTTTACTGCAATATTTTTTAAATTTACACACTCACTGTACTTTTAACCGTACCACTTAGATATATAGCACATATATAGGTATACATATATGTAATTATATATGCCAATCTAAGTAAGATCATGTATCACTGTACTCATTATTTATATTTGCCAAATGGATAATGATTTTAAAATATTAGTATTTTTGAAAGTTAAAGCGACTGGAGGTTTTTATCTTCAGAATTACTGAAAAGCAACAAAAACAATAAAAATTCAAACCTTAGAGTAAGGACAACATTGATTTAAGTTGAAGCTGAATGGGCTCCTTAAAGAGACTATTGGTATTGCCCCACAATCCTCAAAGTACAGCCGAGAGGGATTGTACAGTTTAGAGAACTAGGGATTCATCTCGGAATTTCTGATTCACTTGGCCTATGCTGGAGCTTCAAAATTTGCATTTCCAGAAACGTTCCCCAGTGACACTGACGCAGATGCATGATATCCTTTGAGAACTCCAACACAGACTTTGGTAACACATTTCAGCAAGGCATCATGTAGGTGCCAAAGCAAGCACACTGTATTATGTAGAGGACTCATTCTTGTAGGTAGGAATAGGAGGAAAACATTTCCATACAGCTAAGATCTCTGTGGGACAACACACAGAGCCATACATGCACACAAACACACACCCTTTTCATAGTTGAAGTATTATGCCTTACTATAAAAAACATGTAGCCCACTGAGTGATCCCTAATTCATAATTGCTTAGGATAAACCTGTGATCTACTGATTCATGGGACTAGATCCACATATAATGTTCTGGAAAAATGGTTAATCATCTAAAGTATATATAAATGATTCACTGCCTAAACCTTCTTTTATGTAAGTGACAAGCAAACCTATTAGGAACCATTTCTTTTGCCAAACATCTCTTACGCTGGAAGACTTGGGACAAATGTACCCTTCCTCCCACACTTCATGTTCCTCACTGCCGAGCTTCACTAACAATTTCAAATGCAATCCAAATGTCTGTCACTTCATGATTTAATTAACACCATGCTGGATAAACACATTATATGTATATATTTACATTGGTATGGGTTGAATGTTGACCCCATGCTGTGTTATCTGTGAGTGTAAGCATATTTTGAAAGACAATCCTAGAAAGTGTTATCAAGTAACCATGAGGTGACTATGGGACACTAACAACACAACCAGAGTCTGGAAGAGCAGACTTTGAATGTAGCCTTTCTGGGAAATTCACACACCACAAAATGAGTACTCAACCCCCATACTCAGGTACAGAGAGAAATGAACTGCTGGCATATTCTACCTCATTTGCAAATCCTTCACATCATGCGAAGACACACACAGAGGAAGAAGGTCAGGTGATGGCAGAGACAGATGGAGTGAAGCAACTATAAACCAAGAGAAATCAAGGATCCACAGGCATTAGAAACATCTGGGAAGAAAGAAGCAAAGTTATATGAAGAGTTCAAGAGGATCCTGGGCCCACAGATACCTTCATTGCAAAATTCTAAGCTACCACTTTGTTTGAATGTGCCCTTCCTGGGAAATTCACACACCATGAAAAGAGCACTCAACCTCCATACTCAGCTACACACAGAAATGAACTGCTGGCATATTCCACCTCATTTGCAAATCCTTCATATCACCCATTTTCTTGCAGGATGAGTGCAACTTGAGTGTACTAAGCCTTACTATTTAATAACAAATACGGTACGCCTAGAGTTCAAGATGTCACTAAAACTTTTGTAACAGTGTGAAGAAGCCAAAACTCCTTGCTCAAACAGCCTATCAAACAATGAGTATGACTCTAAAATTACAAATTTTCTTCCAGTACACTTATGTCTCCCTCTGATTTATCTGTCTTTTGTAATTTCACATAAGTATTACAAAGAGAACAGAAATTACTATACTATTTTAACCAAGTAATTAACATTTCTATTGGATATTTTAAATTTTAACAAAAATTATTTTGCTCATTTGATACTGATGGTTGTTACCATCTTCTTTTATTCCTCTCATTTATAGACAAGTTTTACAAAAAGCAACCACTAAATTAATGTCATCTGAGATTAAAGTCAAAGCCAAAAGATACATTTGCATTTCATGTAAAGTGAAAAGTATATAAAATATGAAGTATGGAGAGCTACCTGCTTTTTTGATTTAAAATCAACTACAAACATGTGAGGACCTCTTTTTCACATTCCATTAAATTACTGTATTTTTCCAACCGGACTAGTAAATATGGTTGTTTTATTAGCTCCAGTTATTGAAATGTTTTTCTATTATCTTACTCTCTTTATTATCATTGTACTGTTCATAGTCAGATTTAATTTATATTGTATCTTAGCATCACAATAAAATCTATACTCAAGCAAAGCATCCTTGAGTTTTATAAAACAGTGATTAGTGCCTATTGTATTTCTGAGCTTAGCAACCTTTCATGACAGCTTCAATCCCATTTAGTAATATTTTTTAATCCAAATAACATCTTTTCATTTGAGTTAGCTCTTTAGCCACTCAGTTCATCTCGCGTAATGAGTCTGGTTTTTGTTTTATTCAGGAATGTGCCACCATGTTTCTTGCTGTGTGGGCCATGTGATGAATCCAAACACAGAGCACTAACACTAAGGCACAGAAGCAGACAGCAGGACACATACTACCAACTTTTTCCAGAATGATAATCATGTAGCTATTTGAAATTTTAAAAACTGCTGTCATATTATCCACTTTGATCTCAGTTTTTAATGACTCTGTCAGATTACTTTGCTGAAGAGTTGAAGCCAACCATGATAATATAGCTAAGAGTGACTTTTGAAAGTACATAGATCTTGTTCCACACTACTGAAAAGGGAAGACTATTTTGATTATTTCAGTGAAATATATGCTGTTAAATTTACTTGTTTAAATTTTTACTGCAACAAGTAACCCCTACCTCTTGGATTCCTGTATGTAGCAGTCAAAAGTAAATAGTATTGGAATACATACCTTTTTGAAAATTCAGGATAATTTTTAATTTTCCAGCCATCTCTCTGACCCCAGTTGTGTCTTTCTCTGAAATTTAATGAAAAAGAAAATAATTTCTAATTCTAGTTCTTATATCCCCCCAAAATTTTGAGCTTCATGGAATTTCATTAGTGAAGATGGCAAATTAGTAGATAAAAACTTGTTTTCATAGAATAAAGCAATTAAGAACTTGTACTTTTTTTGTTAGATGTAATACTGCTATTTAAGCTCCTTTAAGTTGGGGAAAAGAGTATTGTCCCTATTATCTCAGGTACAATGTGCTTTGTCTATGAAAATCCAAAGAATTAAGAAAACAAGCACCCAGCTCACTCCTTTTCAAAGGCATCCTTGTCAACTAATTCTAACTGCCCAACAAGAACTAGTATGGACCAAATGGAACTTTAGTGGTTTTTCCTTCAGAAACAATGATTTTTTTTTTGTCTTATCACTACATTTATAAACAGCTTTCATTTTACTAATTTTTAAAGCTCTTTTTTGATTAAAACATCCCTGGAGCAGAATCTAATAGTTTTCCTCAATTATAATTGCTTAAATGGTGTTCTCTCAATATAGTATTCTTTTGAGAGATCTTCATGAAGTCATCTAACTTTGACTATTACTTATTAAACTAGGAACACACAGGAAGGTCATCACTTGACTGTTCCTCAGTTAAAAATTCACAAAGCAGTGTGGCCACGACAATAATGGGTCAGTTTCCAAGATGGAAAATGAAAAGTTGGTGGACATCTTATTACACATCTTTCATGTTACTCACTTTCTTGTAGGATGAATGCAGTATGATCTCAGTCTCATTACTTAATAATGAATCCTAGCCACCACTGAGATCGAGATGTCACTGAAACTTACCACAGCATAAAGGTACTTGATGAGCCAAAACTCCTCTACCAAACAGCATATATTCAATTTACAAATCCTTCAACAGGCTTATTTCTCCCTCTAATTTATCTACTTGGTTTTTGTATTTCCACAACTATTTATGAAGAAAAGGGAAATTAAAATGTGTACTTATATGTATTCTGACAATACTGGATGTCAAGTTTCTAATATCAGAAAAGAAACTTCCAGGCAAAGAGTAGGTCTGCAGAGAAGCAGGAAGTTTTTTTGCAAGGTACACTCTGCATGTTTAGAAAGTTCAAACTCAGAGACATGATTGTCAAGACCAGTAAGGCAAATAACAATAGTTACGATATACTATCAGTCATTCATATACATGGAATTACTGCATAATAGTGAAGGGAACGTATTCACTATTCAAGACAAAAGTGTGAGCCAACACTGAGCAAGGCTGTCATCAGAGTACAGAGACTGAAACGTGAAAGACTGTAAGTTTTATGTACTTGAAACTTGACCTTGAAATAAACCTTGGAAGTCATAAATATCAAACAAATAAGCTCAATGTCTATGTACCAATATCTAGAACTCATAAAAGTTAAATAAATGAATGTATAACAACATTCAAAATTAATTTTCATTGTGAAAATTACTTTTAAATTATAATTTTGATAGCAAGGATAATAGAATGTTTAAAGAGATGCTTTCTAATTTTTCTTGACTTAGAAAGAATGCAAATCTGAATTGGAAAAATATATGAAACTTCTTTTTAATTGGTAAATCTTTCAGAGCAACCTCATCTGTCAAAATTAAATTTCAATAATTTCTAAATGTAACCTGGAGTAGTGTTAGATACACTGCTATTTCTACTCCAGATGAGTCTAGTTTTTAAAGAGGTTATGAAGTGCCAAATATTTCCAGTGTGAGCAAATTCAGACATTTGGTTTCAGTTCTTAGTGTTCCTAGGTAAGTGCAATATTGTTCCTCATGCTTTTAACACTTTGGAAAGCACAACACAAGTCTTCGTCCATATTTTGGTTTCTATGATTGCAGATATTCAAAGTACATACAAGGGCACATAGCGTAAGAACCAGGTCAGGAGAACTATCACAGCAAATTCACACTCAACAAGCAACCATAAAGTCACTACTTCACTAGCTCTCAGAATCTTCTGTACCATTCTCAACTTCTTTTTCAGTAAAGTGGCTGTTAGAATTATTAAGTATTTCTGAGCATTAGCTTGGTGTGGCCATGTACTAATAAAGGGGGTCAAACAGGTGATTTTGCAGGATTAGTAGCTACATCAAGTAGATAGGAATCACTTGATAAAAACTGAAGTCATGGCGCAAGGAAAAGACTGACAGAAAAATTCATAGCCAATGTTCAACTTTGTGAGAATAAAAGGGTGGGTAGGAGATTTTTGAAGGGCTCAAATAGTTGCAGAACTAAAGGTAGAACTTTAGTGATTCTGTTCTAGACAGAGGAAAAAGGAGGATGATGAGGATCAATTAAAAATTGAGGCCTGTCAGAGGCACGTTTCCAGACACCATCTACATTTGGTGAGGTGCACTGCATTGGTATCTTCTGTCACTTCTGTCGCAGTTGACACTTCTATCATCCAACTGTCTCCCTTCTGTGTGTTTTTGCTGCTTGCCACAACCCTTCTATTAGAGGCTGATGTTGTCTATTACTATTATTATTTATTTATGATGTTGCTGATGATTAAAATTCTTATGGGAGACTTTTTGTATTTCACTTGCTAATATGCATAAATTTGAAAATAAGCTATTGTTCAACTGATGGTGATAATGTGAGTTGTCAATAATGAACAGAGGTTATGGCACTTACGTCTCGGTACTACAGTCCCTAATGTGTGTGAGTTAGCTAGCATGAAGTAATCTTTTTCTCAGAGTACTTTATCATGCTGATTACATGCAAATGCTGGGATCAGGGATATAGCTCAGCGGCACAAGTACCTGCCTGGCAAATGTAAAGTCCTAAGTTTGATTCCCAGTACCAAAAAAAAAGACAGAAAGAAAAATGAAGGCTAGCCAAGGTCAAAGGTGCAGTTTATCCCTTCTAGCTGATATCTCAGCTATTAACATATGAGGAAAAGAAACATAAAACACAATTATTTATAACTTTATAGCACAATTTTTCTACTTTGTAGAAATGTGGTTTTTTTTACCATCTTTAGTTTCTTTACATTCTTTTAATAGAAATTTTATTTCTTTACATTAGCAGCAAAGCCCAGCATGCACTGACATTACGCTGAAGAATACCTAACAAACCAGAGTATCTGTGAATGTGATTTTCCAGGTTTGTTCCTTATTTTTCCCCAGGTAGCATTTTCCTTAACTTCTGCATCAATTTGTCTGTGGCAATGTATCTAATATGGAAGTTTTATGGTACACGCACCAGGAATGTTTCTGTTTTTCCTCTCATTCACACTTTTTAAAATAGGTTATTAAGCAGACTGACGATCCAACTAAAACAATAAAACAATGCATTTTCTTTGGCCTAGCTTCTTGAAATGACTCAAGTTGGCAATTTTTAAAGTGGAAACATTTACAACTTGTGGAGTATAATTTGGTAAAAGATATGCTGATGTTCTGAAAAGCTAATGCAGCTTCCTAGGGTGCCAAATTCATACCACGGGAGTATCCTTTGCCTGAGAATCTGACCCAACAATTCCACAACCCCATGGGCTGATGTGGCCCCCAGGAGCAAGGCAGAATCGGCCGGGCTCCTTGGGCCAATCCGTGAGTAGGTGGAGTCTGACCGCCCAGAGGCTTCACGCTCCAGTAGGAGCTGCATGCCAGCTGTATGTGAACTGTGCTGCTGCCCAGGCCTCCCTAGGGGCCAAGTGGGCATCCTCAGCACCGCCCTCCCCGAAGTCCCTTCTCCCAGGTGCCGACCCACTCCCCGGGTGTCTAGGGCAGTGCTGTGCCCTCACCTCCATGAAGTCCCCGTCCTTCGTCCACCAGAGCCTGAAAGGAAGCCTGGGGCCCTGCGCCGCAGTGGGAACTGTTCCTTCCGGCTTCGCCAACGCGCGTACGCAGGCGTATGCGCAGCTGCGTGGACGTCATCTACGGCGCTGTGCGAGACCCACGCCTCCAGCGTGCAGGGTGAGTGGCCTCCTACAACCCCTTGCAGGATGTCTTCCCCAAGGCGGTCTTCCTGCTGCACAGCGTCTTCCAGAGCATCTTCATCCACTACCCGCAGCAGCAGGAGTGCCGAGCAAATGGAGCAAATGAAGAACCGTGCAGCGATGTCCCACGAGGAGACGGAGCTCCTGCTGCTGCAGATCTTTGGGTGCGGAAGCCACGCCATACTCAAGTACGTGCGCATATGTCTCTGGCGCACGAGCGTCCAGAACGTCATCCCCTTGCCCGGGCCCGGAGAGCTGCCCCGTGATGAAGTGCATGCACATGTGAGTCACACACTGCCAAACGTCAGTGCCTTGCGGATGTCCTCAGAGCTGCCCTAGGACGCAGTGGAGCTGGCCATGCTGGGCCTGTGGCACTTGGAGCCTGACCCCAGCTCCAGGATTACAGTCTCCCAGAAGCCTTTGCCCAACAATGCGACAGAGCCAGTGGATCAGCCCCACACTGTAGGTGACCACAGTCCCGATCAGCAGGATGCCCTGGCTCACCGCATCCCACCCTGGCGGATCTTTGTGAAGGGACTCTCCTTCCTGCGGCTGCGCAATAAGTGTGTCTATTACCACATCCTTAGGGCTGACCTGCTGCCCCCCACCCCTGAGAAGGAAGTGGAGGAGATACCCGGAAGAGTGTAACTTGTACTACCTGATGAAGCTGGACTTGGGCTGTGCAAGGAGTGGCTGGGATGACCATGAGTCTGACATGGAGGAAGTGGAGGAAGGTGCTATCTTCGCCATATGCGTGGCGGGTGCCCAATAACAGGAGACACTAGCCAAGTGGACCCAGGGCCTGCAGGAGACCAAGCCAGCCCTGGCGCGCATCCCTGTGGCCTTCTGACTGGCGGAGTCCACGGAACAGCTTCTGAAGGCATCAGCACTAGAGGATTCACGCTAGACCCAGTATGAAGGCCAGGACAAAGACGAGGGGCGTCTGCAGCGACAGCAGCAAGGCTGGAATTGAGTCTGAGGAGACTGTGCCCCTAGGACGCTGTGGACGGGTGTGAAAGCGCAAAATGACCTTTGCGTGTACAGCAAATAAAAATGTTCCGCCTTCAGAAAAAAAAAAATCCAAATGTAAGACCAATAGAGTAAGCTGTAAGCTGTATTGGAATTTGAGGAAGAAAACGGAAAAAAAAATCATAGAGATTGGCAAAGCCATGCTTCCTGTTCTGCACGTGTTTAAATTGAGAACTAGTTCAAAAGTGCACAGCGGGTGAAAACATGCTGACAGAGACACAATCTTTCATCATTAAAACAGAGGTTAAGTGAAGATTAAGCTGGGAGCGGCAACAATAGCCCGGGAGACTTAGGGTAAGCAAGCTGCCCAGATGTTCTTCCTGTCACTTCAGCTGGGCCTCT
Organism: Dinomys branickii; assembly: GCA_004027595.1. Classification (NCBI taxonomy): domain Eukaryota; kingdom Metazoa; phylum Chordata; class Mammalia; order Rodentia; family Dinomyidae; genus Dinomys; species Dinomys branickii. Next base: position 94,019 of record PVLD010002708.1, on the reverse strand, counting down.
GAGCAAAGGTGCAGGAGGTCAAGTGGGGAGGCCGTTGATTGTCCTCAGTTATCTGGGAGAGTCTGAGACTAGAGCGGCTGCCGCTTGCTCAGCAATGAATGGTTCCCTGTAGATATTTAAAATCCCATTGAATTTTATTCTTACGTTTAACTGATCCTGTTGTGTCTCTTTTATTTACTAACACCCAATGTAATTCTTCCAGATACATTCAGAAAAAAAATCAATGTGGTTTTCAAACAATTAGAAGAAAGTTTATGATTTGATTTTCATATAACCATGTAATTGGGGAGAATCTGAGGGATGTTAAATTATATTTGCTGGGTAATCTAAGTATAGAACAATAGCAGATATTTTGAGTAGCCTTTTTATCGGTAAAGCAAAAATTCCAATGTTTTTTCATCAGCATATCAAAGTATTCATAACCCAGAAATGTGTGCATTTTGGCCCTTTTCCTCGTCCTCATGATTTTTTTAGTACTGACCAGAAGCAGTCATGATAAAACAGAAAATAACCTACAGTTGTGTTTTTCCTGGTTAAGTCACACTCAAGAATAATCATAAACTCTATTGATAGTGAAGTGGCTATTTAGTACAACTCCATTTTTGTTTCTGTGTTTCCAAAATCATGAGCAATTTGAACATTCAAATTTTATGTCAACTCGAATTCCCCAAAAATATTTGAAATCCACTCCCAATTTCATATTTAAAATTGTCTCAGACCGTACAAAAAATACACTAAGCATGGCTTCCATTATTATATTTTGTAAGTGTTGCTTTCAAAACACACCCTGGGAGATCATTTTACCAAATGGTATTGCTTCTACCCCCAATTAAGAAAGCCAGAGAATGAAGGAAACTCAAGTGGTGTGTATGTGTGTGTATGTGTGTAAAATAGAGATGAGAGACAGGGAGAAAACATTATCACAGTGTATCATTGAGGAGATAGTTGAAACCATGTTAATTTAAAACTATGGTCAAACAGAGTAGTTGGGATTAGAAAATGAAAGTTTGCCCACACATTAAAGAAGAAACAAGTGGTTAGATCTGCAAATAATAGAGAACATAGACATGTGTTGAAGTGGGGTAGTACACACACATTTGCTCACACTCACAAAAAGTGAACAGGGAGACAGAGAACAGGAAAAGGAACAGGAAAAAGAGAAATTGAGACATTGGAGATAAACAAAAGGTAGCTTAGTACCCATTGTTGAAATAACGGGAAATTACAGCATTAACCAATGTAGGCAATGCTGTGGATGTAGCTCAGGGGTAGAGTGCGTGCTTCGCATGTGTGAGGCCTTGCATTTGAACTCCAGAGCTTTGAAGGGAAGGGGAGAGAGGAAGGAAGGAGGGAGTAAGGGAGATGGAGAGAGGGAAGGAGATTGGAGGGGAGCAAAGAAGAAGGGAAGGAAGAAAGGAGGAAGGGGAGGGAGAGAGGGAAGAAGGGAGAGAGCGAGGGAGGCACCAGTGTGGGTGCTAGAGACTCTGTCTCCAACACAGACAATCCAGTCGCCATTTTCCTTAGAGAATTTTTAGAATTTGCCCTTCCTCTTATCAACCACATCCATAAACTTATGGCAGTTATTTTGAGACTTTTCTTTTTAACCCAAACCACAGAGTTTTTCTCTCTCATTATGACTGCTCTGGGATCTCTCCTCCCCCGTCTTAATCCCAGAAAACTTCAAGTTTCTCCATTTTATTTTACAGAACAAGTAATTTGAAAAACATATTTATTGCTGAAACTCATCATTTCTGACAGGCCAAAAAGTTCAGTTTATCAGGTGCTCACCCTTAATCCCTCCAGAATATAACTATTTAATTATTGAGGTGAGTAGCAACATAACATACTTTCCATCATAGATATTAAGAGAAATAAAATAAATGTGGCCTTTGTTTGTATATGTCCATAAATTAATGCACAGTTAAAGAGGAAATAGTTATGCCTATGTAGGTGTTCCACATGAACATTCTTGAAAATGGCCATTCACAAAAACCTGTTTGGAGTATTTTTGTTAATTCTCTCCTTTACATGTTAGTTAACTACAGAGTAGGCTGCCGTATTGTTATTTTGATTATACCCAAATGACTTTCAAAATTGCAACCATACATAGATATGATATTGATCTCTCCTAATTACCATAATATGCATATGTTAGATATTGAAAGAAAATTGGCCTCCTTACTGTTAAAGGCAGCTAAGTTAGATAGAAATATTGTAGGCAGTCAGATAGGGCTAGACCCCAAATTCCTCGCAACTGTGAGGGAGATAGGCACCCCAGCTGTGGGCCAAGATCAAAGATAAAACAAATGCACCCAATTAGTTCCTAAGGATAAACATCAGGGATTGATATTCTACATAGGTGTCTATCACTTTGAGAAAGCCAGGAAGAACCATTAGCCCAACGCCCTATAGGAAAAGCCTCGGATTTGCTTCCCCATTTGTTGCCAATTTAGTCAATTTTATGTGAGCAATTACAATCTTACTGGTTGACCATAGTTTTGGCCCGCCACATACCCACCTTGCGATTTCCCATTTTTCCCCACCTTCAACCCTCCTCACCTTGTGGTTTTGCTCTATAAAATCCCTAAGAAAGGTAGGGTCCTGGGCAACCTGCACAGGACCCCTTCTGTCTCTGAGACAGAAGCTTTCTTTCCCCCAATAAATACATTCAGCTCTCCACCTCAGTTGCTCCTAAAATTCATTCTTCAATTTCAGAGAATACAAACTCAGTAGATCTCTAGCAGGTTGGGAGTGTCCTTCCCCTACATCATTATTACTAAGACATTTAAGAATATACTTAAAATTTCTTGCTTTGTGCAAGAGGGAGGTTTCTGAACTTTCAGTTAGTTGGTATTTTTAAGCTTTTAAGAAGACAGTTTATGAACAAAATTGCCATCATTTAGGAAGCCTATCAGTAAGTTATTTTGATTCTATTTGAAGAGATATTTTGTGAACAAGCTACCATCAGAGTCAAAGCTTAACATCAGTAATGAGTAACATCAAGTTATTGGTCACAGAGTTAACATCCTTTGAACTAAGATATTTGATACTAAGAACCTTGTTCGTGGTGGTTTGAGTCAGAGAACAGATTCTTATTTTCTTCTTGGTAAGTGGCAGGTAGAAACATCTGACACATAAGTTTCAGGTGAGAATGTTGAATGTGGCTGAATATGCCATTTAAAAATTGTATGTGTTTGTTGAAAGCCAGGTTTAAATTCAGACTGACTGCCAATAGTAATGCCATATTTCCATTTTCATACCAAGACTTTCTTTTTTCAAGTGTGCATAAATTTTATAGTTTTAGTTAAGGCATATTTTTTGCTTCTAGTTTCTCAGAAAATATTTATTGACATTACGCTGAGTGAATCCATTAAATATACAGATTTCAAGTTATAATCTGTGTTTTAAATTTTTGCTTTTAAATTAAAATGTTATATAAGATATACTTATGAAACTATTATTCATGAAAATTGTTATTATACTCTGCTGACAGCTGTGTTAACCTCAGCTGTCTGGCTTGTGTGCTTATTCATTTACTTCTATGTTTGTTTTCTTACCTTTCCTTAAGTCTTTCTCGCATTTGGGGAATCTGGTCTCTTCCCCTTACAGTACTCTAAAAAGTTTTTTTTTAAATCTTTTTACCCCGCAGCCCATTGGACACATGACCCTATGGACATTTCCAAAAACCATATATACCACAAATTATGAAATTATAATTAGATTCTAAGGGAACACAAATAAAAATAGTTAATGCATTTTTCATTTAAAGTATCAAATTTTAAGGTACTGAAAGACTATAAACAAAAAGAGACATTGTAAAATATTACTAATAACATTAGCCGTAAACTTTTACATTCAAAAACGTGATCATTAATAAGGTAAAAAATGTAACAATCAATGGGTTAAATGAGTGTCATAATGATATTTATTCAGCGACAGGACCTACATGACCTCATCTAAGCAGCCTAGTAACTCTTCTTTTGGCTTTTGGAACTGTCAGAATCACAAGTTGAGGATGATTTACCTGTATCATGGGTTCTTTCTTAAATATCAATGACTCATAACTACTTCTTATGACTATACGTCTCTTCACATTATCACATAGAGATTCAAGACTGATGTCATTTCATGAATGTTTCATTTAATAATTAGACCATAACTCCTGAAACTGTCATTAACCAAATTAAATCCTGACATTTACCTCCCCTGGTAATATTAAGGTATGTTTGGGGACTCTTTATTTTCTCTCAGACTATATTGATTTTAACATTTATTCAAGCCTGTATTATTTTCACCTGTGATTCTGCTTAGATGTACTAAAAACTATTCTGTAATATAAGGTCAGTTATAATTCCCACATCCTTTTACTTTATAAAAATAAATCTATTCCTTAACATTTTAAAATATATTTGCTTAGAGTAATATTTACTTAAATGGTCTCATCTCTGCCTACATTTTATGAGAAACTCTAACGTTTGTATATTTTCCCCAAATTACAGTTACACTGATTCAAGTTTCCATTGCATGTGTGCTTATTATACCATTAATGCTTTTTCATATTTTATTGAAGTTTTGTCTATTACCCGGTAGGTGATCTGTATGCTTGTTAATTACCTTCATAATTTCTTAGAACAAATGCGCTACTTATTTAAGTCATTGTGGAATAACATTAGCTACATTAATGGCATTTTCTGTTTAATTCATTTTAAATCCTGGTATATAGCTAAGAATCAATATTTTTGTAGCAATCTTCCCTCTATTGAATCCCACTAAGAATTCTTATTGTGTTACTTTCTCCTTCACACTATGCTCTGGCAATACAGGTTTCTTTTAAAAATAGGCTCTGTTTTAGCAATAACAAGTAAACAACAACATAAAAACTGTGCTGGGATGTCGGGGGGCAGGCTAGAATAGATGTACTCACAAGGAAAGTACTGAAGCTCACTTCCCAGACTTCCATTCTAGCTGTGTGATCTATTGGAAATGCAAGCAAACATAATTTTAAACCCTTGCATTATACCTTTGCTTGATTTCTTGAAAATAAAAATACATGCAAAGCCAAGTCTCCTGGTTGCTGATTTAGTAAACCACTATGAATGTCTTAATCTCATTCGTGTTCATGTTTTTTTTCTTTTAATTGTTATGCTTTATTAGTCACTAAGTGACTCTCAGATCTTTTACTAAGGTTCACCCAGCTTGATTTTTTGAAAACCCATGGTTGCATATTTCATCAAATATCATGGTTGTATATTTCATCAAATATCAAAATGGAGTATTCAAATAAATGTATGCTATTATAGTTTTTTGTAGAGTAAGAAAAATTTGAGGTCAATTTTGCACTAAACGATGTTGAAGAAATTTATTTTTAGCCACACATCATAACAATATAAATGATGCTTGAAAGAATACGTACAGAAAACAAATGACAAATCTTTAATTATTGTTAATTTTACTGTTGCTTATTGATAAAAAGGCTAAAGATTTTTTAATAATACTGCATTACAAATAGCTTGAAATAGAATGTCTGTTAAAGATTTCAGACAAACACAATTTTTTTAAAACTCTGCTGGTAGTAAAAGGATCTCCTTGTAATTGGCCAAATGTCATTTGAGTAAAGAAGTGAAGCAAATGCTTAAAGCAGAACAATGACTGTGATTTCATAAGCACATCAAAGTGTTACATTCTCTTTATTACCAAAGATTGTTGCCACAATCACCAATATCATTTTTTAAAACAATCTAACTGGATCTAATTGGATGAAGAAATCTTCCTTGACAGAGAAATGATAAGAGCTGAAACAAATCAACCCAAAAGCTTTCCACTTCCCATACCCTAGTCGGGTAATGATGACCTTTTAGGATGCAAGAAACTCAATGAATCAAATTGAATGGAAAAGAACAGCTTTGGACTCCTTCATAAGTTTCCAGAACATTCCATACTGCTTAAATTCAAATTAAAAAAAAAATCCTCAAATGCCCAAAGCATTTTCTTTTCTTTTGTTATAAACTTGGCTCCACATCCCACTTCTGACATTAAACTTTCTATCATAAAGGGGTCTCCAGACTTTCTGTTACTTCTTACACTAAAATAGTTTCTACATCTTCAATGTGGCATATTGACCAGGGATTTTTCATATAATATAATAGAAAGTTTTTAATATCTGCATCTCTCTCGTCTATATTATTCCCATTTTAATAACTTCTATTCTTTAGAGTTGTACACAAGTGCTCAAATGTTCAATTCTTATAAAACTTAAGTTTATATTTGAAGACCAATATCTGAGTCATTATAATTCTAATAATTCAGATTACAGTAATACTTTATAGTTAGCATAAGTTCCTTGATATCTGAAATATGTAGGAACTCAATGAATACCAAATAAACAAAGAAATACAAATAATATGATTTAAAAATGGACAACAGACTTAATCAGATTTTTGTCCAAAAAGGCATATAAGAAGTCAACCACGGGGCTGGGGATATAGCTCAGTGGAATAAGCGCTTGCCTAGCAAGCGCAGGGTCCTGAGTTCGATCCCCAGTACCGCAAAAAAAAAAAAAAAAAAAAAAGAAGTCAACCACTATATGAAAAACTGTTCAGTGCCACTAATCACCAAGAAAAGGACAATGAAAACCACAATAAGAAGTTATTTCACTCCAGTAAGAATGGCTATTATCACAGTGTACTAGATAGAAGTTAGATAGATAGAAACTACTAGATAGAAACTGTTAGGTAGACATTTCTGGGGAAGAAACAAACTCTGTAGAACTGTAGATTAGTTTAACCACTATGGAAAAGCAATTTGGGGGTCCCTCAAAAAATAAAAGTAGAAGTACTGTATCATCCCAAAGACCCACAGCGTGGTATATATCCAGTGGAAATTAAAAGATGTGTCGAGGGTACTTCTACTCCTGAGTTCAGTGCAGCACTATACACAACCACAAAGAAATGGGAACAATTCAAGTGTCAATTAAACAATGAACGGGTAAAGAAAAGGAGGTGCATTTACACAATGAAAAATATGGGGTTTTTCCTTCCTAAAGAAAGATATGACCAAAATTATCAGCAATTGTATTCATAATAGCCCAACACTGGATTTAAACCAAGGCCTCAAATTATGAATGATGTACTGCAGATCAGTCAAGGCATCATTATCGCTGACCTTTATTCCTCCATAGAAGGATCATTTAGATCATTCTATCTTCACATAAAGATCATTTTATTTATCATTTTCTAAAGTTATCTGTTTTATTTTGTAATTTTCTGAATTGCCCTGGAGAAAAGTACCCCCTTAATCTTTGTTTCTTTAACGGTTTTATTTGTCATATTCATAAAACAATACTTGGCACATAATCGTCTTACATTGTTTTGTAAGTATATGAGCAAATGCTTTATAATTATAATCTTTTGATAATTATTGTGGTTCTTTGACAATTGAATAGAGCTCTGTTGTGAGCAGCAATATTTCTTGGAAAGGATATTTTCCCAATAAGCTTATCCATGTTTGCAAATGAGTTAAATTAATCTCAAGATAGATTCAATATCTTAATAAAGCTTCATTACCAGTTGAATAAAAGTCGGCTCTTCTAAGCATTATCTTCATTAAAAGTCTTTTCTTATTTTCCACTCGTTACTATATTAATAACTGCCAAGAGGTGAGGTTTTTTTTCAAGGCGACATTCTTTCAGTATCTGAACATATAATGAAGAACATTTAAACATAGAAAATCACATAGCAATGAACCTGATAAAATCTTTATAGTTTAAATACAGATTTTTGTTGTATATAAAATCAAAACATAAGTATAATCACATTTACATTTGTGTTATTAATTATATGCCTAATTTCATCTACAACATTTGACAACCTTTATTATTTCTTACAAAATATCAACTGATAAGAATTAGGGTCAAAGTAAAAGAAAATTATTATGATATAGACTTAAGATCACTTTTCTCATGGGCTACTATATCATTTAAAACTACAGAGATATAGAAAATTTTATTTTGCATTTAAAATTTATTATTAAATTTTCTTTTGAGAACATTACCTGAATACATGTAAGTTTTATGATAAAAAATTGTACTGTTTTAAAATCTTTTTAAATAAGAATAATTATTTTCTATCATCTTTTTATTGTAATATTATGTTCTTCTGTGATCTTCATAGCCATAAAATTTGTAAGAGGGTACTGATATTGATGATAATCATAGCCCTACTACTGACAAATATTTTCCACTTTATATAAATTTTATTTAACATATTTTCATAGTGTTGCTATATTGTCTCTAACATACACAATATTTCACAAGTTAAAATGTAACTCTATCTAATTTCTATCTAATACACTACGATAATAGCCAATTTTATGTTTTGTGTTACAGTTTTTATTTTCTCTATATTCATCTTTTAGAATCTGAGTTAATTCTGTTCAGATTACCCAAATGATTGTTTAGAATTTTAGGCCAATAAATCATGTTCATTTTCACATTTTATATATTTTTACTATTTCCTACTGAATGAAATGCTCATTTTTAATTTGTGGTTTTAACATTTTTTCAGCTTTATAGATACATAATAGACGAGGCAATCAAACATGTTTAATGTATACAACTTGAGAGACATTAGATACATAGATACATAGACATTATAAAATGACCACCACAATCAAGTACCGCATCTATCACCTAATTTAGTTATCACTTCCTGTTTTCTTTGTGTATATGTGTGTGTGTGCGTGTGTGTGTGTGCGTGTAACCTTAGCAATTATTTGTAACCCTCGTCTTACCCAATTTCACGTACAAGTATATAGTACTTTCATGAGTCATGCTGTACATTCAATATGCAGCACTCACTCATCTTACATAACTGCAACTTTATACCCTATGGCTACGGTCCCCCTCCTGTGGCCCCCTTATGCCTTTGGCACCCGTCTATTGGCTGTGCCCTTGCGTGAGATTGGTAACATTAGATATGAGGCATCAGTGGGATTCTTCAGGATCTGCCTGTGTCTAACTTATTTCACTCAGCATAATGTACAAGGATGAATGTGCAGGAAATTTTTCTGAGTTATTTCCTTCTCTTATACCAAAATGTAACTTCCAAATATGGTTACCAGTAAGAAACCTTTAAAATTTACTTGCTTTTATAAATTTTTAGCAAAAGGTGTTTGAGAGAATCTCACCACAAAAAACTCTAGCATATGGAATCCACCTATTTCTTAGTCAAGACACATTCTCAATTCAGTGTTATGCCTTGTCAAGGTCCAAGCCTTACAGCATGTTTGGTTTTGACCCTGTAGTCAGTTAAAATCCCTCTTTTGTAGTACAGTACTCCTTAAAAGTTAAAAAAAAAGTTATTTTCCTCTACCAAAATCTATTTTCTTTCTTGTTCTTCTCCTTTAGGTACAAACGTTATTTTCACAGTGCGGTATGTACTGAATTCCCTCATGCACGCTTAAATTTAAGCTTTCAAAATACATCTTAGGACTCCACGTACAACTTTGTTTCTCAAAACTTAAATAGAATCATTTGAGGGACTTCTGAAAAACTCAAATTCTGAGTCACTTCCATGGACCCATTAAATCAGAATCTGGCACAGGCATTAGTAGCTTTGAATCTGCTCAGGTGAGTCCAGTGTTAACCTAGACTCGAGAATCACTGACATGAAGCAGTGCTAATCAGAATTTAATGTGCACAACCATCTTACAAGCCATGGGCATTTTGTTAAACATGCAGATTTTAATGTCACAGCCGTGGGATGAGGCCTGAGTTTTTGCGTCATCTAACCAATTCCCTGAGGCTGTGGTTACTGGTCCCAGAACCATATTTTTGGTACCAAGGGCAGATGCATAGATGTCTGCTGAGAAGGAAGACAGTGAGCGTGTGGCTTTTATTTAACTGGGAAAGAAAAAAGTCAGAAAGACCTGATGAAAAGAAGCAGCAGCTAGCAAACCCTGGGAATATTTTTAAAGAAAACTGATCAGAATGAGTGTTTGCACTTAGAAACTTTTGTGAATGCTTAATATAGTGGGGGGGGGTTAAGCATATTATTCTAATTACCCTTCACTATATATTTATTGTGAGCACCAAGGCTCTTGCAAAATCAGTTCTATTCATGCCTTTTGCTCACATGTGCCTCATCCATTTGTTATTTTCTAGAAGAGTGAAGATCAAACAAACAGCAGAGCAGCCTCCGTTTACACCTCCAGTGAGGCACCTGGATGTTACCTCGTGCTGCATTCTCTGTACAGCTTTTCCCTGGTGTCACAGTGGACCAATCTCCGGCTGGTGGGCTCTGCTTACGCAACTCCCCAGGGCATGAAGCAGGTGAGGAGATTGAATGGCGGACAGAGCAATGAGCTAGCAAAAGAAAGGGAAGATTCTTGGCTTAGGTTCCAAAGTTATTTGACTGGGGGCATTTATTCTATCAACATGCTTTGGTAGAAATGGCTGCCACCTGCTCCTATTCTCAGGAGGTGATTTTCCTGCTGTCTCTGCAGCTTATAGTTCACCAGGCTGTTAATGTCTGTGGCATCCGGAATCTGGAGACATGCCCTTGCTGCCCAGATGGTGGCTCATGGACAGCAGGTACAGTATATTTAGATTGGCAGAGTTTCCTGCTTTGCACTCAGAGCTGCATAAACTTTCTGCTGCTGTTCAGTGGCAGCTGCCTCAGATATAATGAGATCAGTACATTTCATAAACCTTTTTCTAGGTTTATGTACAAAAATCTCAGGTTGGATTTAGTTTGAAATAGAATTAACCATAAAATTTGAAGGAAAATATAACTATTTCCTATGATAAAGCATAAAGTTCATAAAATGTGCATAAACAGAATGCCAAAATTATGATAAAAAGCTCCAAAATATATTTGCTTATTATGTATATATATGTATATATATGGTAACCTACTTCTAAATTTGTAGATATTGGCATATAAAGCCAATTATATTTTTTGTGAATTTATGTATCCTCCAATGTATAACATGCATACTATGCTATGTATTTTATAATGTCTAAGACATCTTATCGGAATAGATTTTCTATCAAAGTATTATAAATATGTAATATCACTGAACTTATAAATAATCCAACTACCTTACCTCTACATATCGTAGAATACTTTACAGCTATTGAACAACAGACAATTAGGACAAAAAAAGGAATCAATGCATGGAAATATATAAGTCTGTGTAAGAGATGGTTGGAAAATTGATAAGCATCTTGGCTCTGAGCTAAAGAGGGATGATCAGTCACAAAGCTTATTTAAAAACTAAAGGACGTGGGTTTAGTATATGACATTTCTCAAGAAATCTTCCGGTCATTATCACACAGCAGCGCTGTCCTCCCGTTAGCCCTCTAATCCTTAATGGATTCTTTTGGAAATGATAACATTTTCTAAATTTTAAATTTTACTAGGTCGTGCTTGTAGCACATAATGATTACATTCATCATAGGGAATTGGCATGTGAATGGGATTTTAAAGTAATAAGGAAAAATTCTCATCATTACATTGGTATTCACCGGTGTGTAGGATTTTCTATTGCAAGACATTTGTGTATTAATGTTTGAACATGGAACAGTGACTTACCATGCATTACCTGTTCCAAATTCAGTGCAAAGCAGAGAGCACAATTATTGAGTACTAAAAGAATTTGGCAAAAACTAATGATGCAAATTAAGCATGACAGCAGGAAAACCAAGTTTTCAATATTGCTGCAATTTATTGATTTCAACAGTAGAAGCAGCCAAATAAAGTCAAACTTACGTTGGATGATGTGATTTTGAATGGCAATAAAACATATGTACACCATGGCTATTTTTATTGTTCCACAGCTTGTCCGTAGCTGAGGAAAGCTAAATTAATTGTTAAACATGATAACAAGTGTATGTGATTTGATAATAGATTTTTCAAAAGATAGGAAACAATAAAGGAAAACAGAAGCAGGGAAAATTGTAAATTGAAAGTGTATATCCAGAAAAAATAGGAAGTAGAGTGTCAAACAGTTTTCTAAATTTATTTCCAAAGGGTTTTATGATGTTAAGAAATACATTTGTGGAGATTTTGTTTTGTTTTCTTTTTGTCTTGTGGGGGCAGGGTCTCCCTGTGCAGTTCAGGTTGGCCTTCAGCTCACTTTATAGACCAGGCTGGTCTCAAACTTGCAACAATCCTCCTGCCTCAGCCTCTAAGTCCTGGGATTGCAGGTGTGCACCACCACACCTGCCTATGAAACATATTTGTGAACATTAATTTTTCCACTTAAATATGTATTTTAGGAAACTTTGATATATCCTACTCTGATGAATAGTTTTCAGTAATTAAACTGCAAGAAAATTCATAGAAAACCCCCAAGTTCACATCAGATATGTTAGAAGTAGGAAAATTTATAGGCTTAATATTTAGTGTAGGGTAAAATCTTGGCATTTATAGGTAATAACAAAACCAGTTACATTCATAAATCCACTACCATCTTCAAACTTGTATTTAATTTTCTAAAAGAAAAATATTCAGAATCACAAATTTTGCATTTAACAGAGACAAATAGAAGATTTTACCAAATATTATAGCATGTTTACTGGCTTGGAAATTGAAAAACATACTGTCATGTAGTGAACTGATGAAATGTCAGTATAAAAATAATTTTCAAAGCAAATCTACGTTACACAATTTTTGTGGCACTAGAGATAAACAACACTTGCATTTTTAGCAAGTTTCTAAATTAATAGCCTCAGATGTGACTTTTTATTAAAATTAACATCTTATAGCAGATGGTTGAGTAAGGAATAAGAAATTAATTTGGATAGCAAACATTTAAATTTTAAAACACTATAATTATTTTAGAAGCAATATTGATGAAGCATTTTGATATTAATTTCCATGTTACTGTATCAACTAATTTTCATTTGTATGTTCTACAGGTACATATAATTTTCTGTAATCAAAACTAATTGCTGCATATAACACACTCAGCAAATATTTATGTGTTATTGTCAGCCACCGTGAGATTCTACTTATATTTTACTGGAATTTGAAAACTCTGTGCTTCTGCAAGTATCATTTTACTTGCAAGGATAATTTTATGAGTTGGAAAAAGCAATGGAAATCATGGTGTGGTAGTTTCCAGACAAAACTGACAAGTTAAATACAAAGTAAAGAAATGTAAGTAAATGGCAAGCTAACAAAAATCACTCAACAGGAATCCTCAACAATAGTTTTATTTAAATATTTGATTCTACACTAATCCCCATGAAAGGTAATTGTATGTTAGTCAGTGGGATATTTTGTTTTCTTTAAAACATTTCCACCCCAGTTTTTAACTCACTTGTTCTGTAAAATACCTGCCTATTTTATCTTCAGACCAATACAAGTATGGTCATTCATAAATTTCAATCTTAAAACACTTCTGTTTTCTGTAATATAAATACTTATTTTGCCTTTAAAAATTCCTTTTCTAATCGTTTTTGCATGTCATACAATACTAACTTAAGGTATATATGGTCACTGTGCAATGGGCACCTCCAACAATGATCAGTAGATCTTGCTGTGTCAATCTTCTTTCCCATTCCTGGGACAAAGTATCAAACACCTGGAACTGAAACAAGAAGTTTAATTTGGTTCACAATTTTAGAAATTTCAATACATGATTGGCTGGCTGCAAGGCAGATATGTCACAGTGGAAGGTCTTTGTAGAGGAATCCTCCTCACTTCATGGAGACCAGGAAGGCAAGCACAGCACAGCAGCTTCAGGAGAGCTGTGCCCTCCACAGGCACACCCACTTCTAACTGGACCCTTCATCTTAACAGCATGCTCATCTATGAACATTATCAAATTAATCCACTCATGAGTATGACACCCCCATTATCCAAACTCCCACCTAGGACTCTATCAAACTGGTCAAGATCACAATTAAGTTTAACTGTTACACTTGCCAAGGTATTTCACAGACTCTCCTTGCTTCACTCCCTTAATCTTTTTCTCACTAATATTTTTTACTCCTTCTAGGATTGTGTTTTTTATTAGAATTAGGTTGAAGTATGTTTAATAGTTGTGATATGGAGGAAGGATATTTTACGTGGAGAAATTCACCAGTATCAGTATCTCATTTTGGGTAAAATTCATAATTGACTATAAGTACTATTGATTTGTTTTGCCTCCTTGTTGGTGCTTCAAACTAGACTATTAGTGGATGTATAAGCTAATTTCATGGTATTTAAAATGTAATTAAATTTTATGTGATGTCAATGAACATTCAAATAAAAAACAACTAATGACAAAGAGAAACATTTTCCCCAAATTTATATCATAGTTTTATCATTCCAATATTTCATAAAACTTTTTCATAAAGTAAAACAACTAAAATCATGAAGCAAATAACAAAATTTGTTCCTATGGAAGTTAACCTTATCTTTTCATAACATTTTTCATCTACTTCAATGATTATAACATTAATTTACCAAGATCATTTTTTAAAAACCCACACAGAATTCTTAAAGAATACATTAGAAATAATGTATTTTATGACTCCATGCCCAGAAAACTTGCCATAAGTATTCTAGAAGAAGAAGAAAACAAATACAGTGCAAAATCCACCAACAGGGAAGTCTGACTTATATGTCAATATTTAGATGATCAAATCATTATACCATAAGAAAGAAAACACATGCAAATTTCAATTTTGATGATTATGGATATAGCAAAGTTACTATCCTATACATTGAGCCAACATCCTCATTTTGAGTGATAAAATCCTATACATTGAGCCAACATCCTCATTTTGAGTGATAAAATCCTATACATTGAGCCAACATCCTCATTTTGAGGGATAAAATAGAGGTAAATATTTAAATGTGCAAACAAAGGAGTGGCTTTCGTTTAGATTTCACAGTTGGAACTGCAGTCATGGCAAATGTAAAGTCAAAATTCATGCCAAATATGTTTAGAATTTTAATCCATGTCAAACTTGGGGAAATACACTGGCAGTACACAATTTCTGCTTAAATATTTTCTTATAGAATGAGTTCCTTCTGATTACCTATTTGCGAATATCACCATTCATTTATGTTTCCCCAGCACGACATGTGAGTCCAGCGTGGGTCACCCGGGAAAGCCAGCTCTCGGGATGAAGTCCTGTGTCTTTCTTGCTGTGATGTCCATCGGTTCTGTCATACCCAGAGACTTCTGAGGGTACAAAACATTGTTGCTGTTTTTCTTTCCTTTTACATCTTCAACTTTTAACAATTTTAAAATGCTGAATGATGTACTAACATCACATAGTCTTTCCCAGGTTCGATGGTGGTGGCAGTGGTGACGTAGGGCACGGGGTTTGCTGCACCAAATGTTTACTGGTATCTCTGGGCCAGTGAGGCACGTCAGTCACAAGGAAAGACCATCTTATACTGCCCACAAATACTGTTCTGCTGAGAAGTTCTTTCCACTACCCAAAACAGAAGGACGAACTCACTGGCTTCCCAAAAGGATTTTTCATATTTACTATTCCTTTCAACAATATTTTAAGAAGAAAATGAAATTCTGAAGGTTCTGAAAATTATAAAGTAAAACAACATTTACAGGTAAATACTAAATGTAAAACTTTCAATTACACTAAAATCTAACTTTTATCCAGCAGTTTTGTCAGCATGATAGTCTGTTTTTAGTGAAACTTCTTTATGAAGCAGCAAGTAAACTAACATCTTACAGTCTCAGATGTTTTATATATGTCCAAGTGTATATTTATGAGCTAATTTACACGGATATGTATATATTCTATATAACTATATACTAGAGATAAGATTTAACCTCTTTCAACATTTTTGTATCACTTTTTATGCAGATTCATCTCTGCCAAGTGACCTGATGACACTGCTTAACAAAAATCTCTGAAAGCCAACAAAATTGGGTTTGTGGACCTGTACCCACTTCACCAGGACAATGGTACTTATTTGCCCAAATGGTGTCTGCACAAAAAAAGCTAAATTAGTAAACAGATTAAAAGAAAATATCTCTAAAGAGAAAACTTGACAATATTTGAACATTGTATGAGCTGTCTGTTTACTGAGTGATCTGAAGAGTCCTCAAAACAAAATCATGGGCTCCAAACACGATCATAATTAAGCTTGCTCAGTTGGAAGATTTCAGGTCTCCACTAACCAATTCCTAGTAACAGCTCTGTGCTCTCCTGTCATTATCTTGCATAGGAAGATAATTCTTGTACATCATATTCATCCGTCCATCCACCTGTCTGTTTATCTGTCTGCTCGTTTACCCGCTCATCCTTCCAAATGCCTGTCCATTCCTTTTTGTACTTATTTTCTTCTGCAGTGTTTGCATATGCCCCCCCAGCCCCACTGCTGCTGTCTTTATCCAGGTATTTAATTTATAGGTGCTAATTAATGGCAAACAATCACAAATCAGTATGTAAATCTAGTTGCTCACAATGTAAATAAAAAAGAATTCCCCCAACGGAAAGGCTCATTTTCACTCAGGAGCGAGGTAGTCTGAGCAGGTGTGTGGAAGACTGCATCGTGCTCTGAGTGGGACATGGGGGGAACTGTCCTGGATGCCTGGATCCCACACCATTTTACATTTTGAAGGGTGTCAAGGGGAAATAGGAGAAGGGACTCTTTTCAGATTGCAAAGATTAAAGGAAAGATTTGGAGGTGTAAAAGCTCTTACAAGTCATTTATCATTAATGACTTCTTTAATATTAGTAGATTTTTTAACATGTGCCTTATTACCATCCTAAAATTGTTCTCATCCTTAAGGAGAGCAGCTTCTCCCTTTCCTAAAGCTTTCTCTCGCACGTGGAATTTAGGGAAAGAGAAACCACACGAAAGCAGAGAGGACATTATTAGAGAAGAGAGTAGTGAAGGTGCTGGGGTGGGCGGAGGAAAGTGGGGGGTAAATATATCCTAATTAAAAACACCCCTAATTAAAAACACCCCTTTCTCATCCCATTTTTAAAAATATTAGTTAAATATAGGCTATGAAGGAAAAGATACTCATTGCTAGCTTTGCTTAAATATGGACATAGCATAAGAAAGTATCTCAACTGCTACTGGATTAAAATGACACCACTTCCGGCTTTTCCAAATCGCACTGTTTCCACTACAAAGCATTCTTCTTCTTTTAGCTGTTTTTCTAGCTTTATTTTTAGAACTGCAGTATTTTAGGAACATTGCTTTTCCTTTTTCTTTTGATTTCTTGTTTTAAAAATTCTGTTTTCATCAACTTTTCTATATTTGTTCGAGGAGCTATATGCAGAAGTGTGTGTGATAGCTCCACTTTCCTTTATCAAGTCATTAAAAGTCACTAGAGAGTTGAACACACAATTTCAGTGCCTGAATCCATAGGACGACTCTGAGAGACTATTACTATCATTCTTTTCTTCATGATCAGAAATGCATCTTGCAATAATGGAAGTAACAATACAATTTATTTTTCTCCCAATTATGCCTCGTCCTAGTATGTTCTGAGAGTATATAAACATAAAGTTGCTAGTGGAACTTTTCTTTTATTTAGACAAAAAACGCCAGGATACCTTTATCTTTCTCTACAACAAAATTTTCTACACAATGGGATATTCATTGGTAATTTCAATCTTAATCTACTTTCACACTCAATATAAAAAAGGGGAAAAGTACTTTTTTAGACATTCTAGAACAGCAGCATGATGGTAGACTTTGCTAAGAGACCACCAATATAAAATCCTGAGGAGGAAAATTTAGAAAATACAGTAGTTTGTTTTCTAACAAATAAATTGCTTTAAATCCTGACCAATTATTTTCCTGTGGGAGCTTTAGACATGAATAGTTGTTAATTTCTTATCTTGTTTTGAATTTCTATATCATTTTTATTGTTTATTTCCCTCTCTTTAAAATAAAAAAAAAGTTTTTTTAAAAACATAAGAACTGCAGAAACAAAGTGCTTCAGTGAGTGACATGAGTATTATATGTTGGCCTGGACAAAATCACCTGGGCTCACGGTTGAAGACCATATACTCCATTACTAGTAAAATCTACCTCATGCTATCAGCTGGCATAGCAAGTTGAAATGTTAGCAAACCCTTCTGAAGTGGGCAGAGGGAGAGGGCAGGATGGAAGGTCCATTTTAATAAGAGACAATGTGAAAAATCAATGTGTGTGTGAACTTTAAACGTGAAGTGGTCTCAATGTATATTAAAGGGATCAGGATTTCCAGATTTTCTCCTTTATTCTGGAAATGTAGGAGGAAAGTAGGGAGAAATAAATAGGCCTGTGTTTGCAGGAATTGTTTGACATATAATGTCCTTCCTGGGAAGATCTTTTAGAAGAGGACTTGGAAAGAATGACATGACTCGCCTTGACAGTGGTTTTGTGAAAGAAAGCACTTGGAGAACTAAGTTTTCAAGCAGAATGTGAATAAATTATCATATGCTGCCCCACCACTAAAAAATTGGATCCAAAAGCACATGTATTCTTCGATTGTTATAGCTTGTATTATGAGTTTTACAAAATTATGACTTGATTGTTTTGAAAAGAATCATCTCAATAATTAATTACACAACCTGGCACAATTTGGGGCAATTTGAACAAGGCCACTGGTGAGAAACTTTCTAAATAGAAGCATTTAGAAACATTATGTTACTGATAGTTTACAGAGAATGGCTGAAAAGGAAATAAACTATGACTAATCTTTCTTACAAATCAGAATCACTTCTCATAGGAAAAAATAGGTAACTTAAGTAAGCATAAATATTATGAAAAACTTACAGTGTTTAAAAACATTTTCCCTTTGGGCTTGCTGCACATCACATTTTAGAATAACACTAACTACTTGTAGACATACATGTACCTTCCTATGACAGATGTTCCAGAGAACTAATGATTTGGTTAGGTGTCACATACCTAAGTTTCCTTTATAAGAATTTTGTTTGAAATATTCTTACTAGGTGACTCAGGTATCATGTGACTATTAGTGCTGTTAAGATTGTATGTTTGTGTACTTAGCTGTGGACAAAATTTTAAAGACATGTATAAATTCAGGTATAAGTATAAATACATATGTTTGGAGGCAAAGTTTTTCTGGATGTTTTAAATTAAATTTTTCTAGTAAGAAAAGTGTGCTCAGTCTTTTAGATGCCTATTTTTAATCTTTAAAAATGGTCATTATTTTATGCGCATTCTACTGACTTAATCCTCTGTGGCAGTTTTATCTACTGAGTAGATAAGATGTTTTTCAGCTTTAAATTTTTAATAGTCCTGAAATTGAATAATATGATGGGGATATAATGGCATGATTCAAAAATATATTGCTGTGTTTCCAATTCATGAATGTCATCTTTCCTTTTCATCCCAAAGGATGTAGAAAGGAATAATTTGAAATACTTTCATTGTAAGAGGGTGTTTGACTCTTTCTGGAAACACTGAAGAAGAAATTTGATATAATAATAAATTCTTAATTTTGCCTTTCTTATTCTTTAATATGACAAAAGTAACTGATGTGGTAAAAGTGGAAGAACTTTTGTACCCCTCTTTTAGGTGCCATTACAATTAGAGGCTGTGTGTGAGCATAAGACGTAAACGTCTAGCACAGATAGGAAAGACGTGCCAATGAATAGTCATATCTCTACTTTGGATATTCTAATGTATTCCCCATCATAAGGGCCACACTGAAAGCTAAGGCTCAAATTTAGCTTGTTAAACTCAGGTGATAAAAGCATCCAGAATTATTAGTAATTCTACCTCTAGGCCTATTGCCAAATGATTATGTAATTTAGTAAATTTACTTAATATTACCCACTTTTCACTTTTCCAGGTCAGTTAACTCTAAGTGTAATATCTTTTACAAGGGCTGAATTAGATGATGAATATCAAAAAATTTTAGTCACACTCTACATGAAATTTTAATGGTACCCCACATCACTTCATAAATACTACTCGTCCTCCCTCTTGTTGTGCAAGACCCAGGGTAGAGATCTGCGTACTTATTTTATTTTAGTTGATTGGTATTGGAGCCATTAATTCTTCTTCATAACTTTGTTCAGCAGCGTGACACCATCGCTGCCCAGCCCTTCTCTGCCCTTCATTTAGTCTGAAGTGGAAGAGGGAATGAACCATGGATTTCTTAAGAGTAGAAATTACTAAAAATAAAATTTCTTATTAAGAGCATCTAACAGACTTTTGAATTCTTAAAGAGAATTCTACCAAATTCTGATCAAGTTTATATTCATTAGGCACAACACAAGGATGTCGATCTCTCAGAACAGTAATAATAGAGACAAAAAATTAGCCTGTGTCTAATTCTATATTTTGAGAAGATTTTCAAAGGATGACGTGGAAATTAAATCTATTCTTCATATTCTAAAAAACAGCATACACCACAGAAACCCCCCATAATGTTACCACACACAAAGTTTATTCAGGAAACATTTAGAAATGCATGCCCCTAAGTTGGGGACACAGAGAACGTCATAGTAATATGACATCTAGTAATCCTGTTACACCAAGTGAGCTAGCACTTACAAACACATTAGGTAAGTGGCAGTCCCAGCCACTGGAGGGAAGTCAGGCTAGGATTCCTGTCTTTATGGGACACAGATTGGCATGGAGGATATTCCAATGGATGGACATTCCAAAGGAAAGCAATGCTAATGTTATAAAGCGAAGACTCTGATTCTGAAAAAGAAGTACAAACTTTACGAAAATAGTTGTTACCATGAAATGTTCCTTGCTGACAGTCTTTGCTTCTTGGGGTTATAGGTTTCCAAGTATCTTCTTCCTATGAAAATGCTTAGCCTCCTCATACTGGTTTGTAGCTGGAGTTCTGGGTAGATTTGTCAAGTCACGATGCAAGGGGAGAGCGCCCGGCAGGGGCTCGTAGGTCCTTGCTATGTCTGCAGCTATAACTACCCTGAATTTTTCTTTTAGGGAACAGGGGCACTCCCTTGCCGCTCATTCATGTATAATTTAGTACAGACTCAAGTACTAACCGGTTCGTTAATAAATTGTTATACACTATGTAGTATGAAACGCGCATTTTATATAGATTCTTCAGGTCATACAGTACACTTTAGGGAATAATGAAGATCTTACCCTTGTAACCAATAAGATTTTGAGAAATCAATACTTAATATATTAAGAACCTATAGGATGCCTTTCCATGACACATCCTGGTGATACTCATGCATTTTCAAAGTTATGTTTTGGTTTTTCTGTTGTAAACTTATCAACTAAAGTAGTTATTATAAAGATGGATTTTTAAAAAGTGACATTTGAACAGTTTTTTTTATTAATTAATTAATTTTTTTGGCGGTACTGGGGATTGAACTCAGGACCCTGCACTTGCTAGGCAGGCGCTTATTCCACTGAGCTATATCCCCAGCCCTGAACAGTTTACATTGAACCACTATATCTTTTTCCTCTTATGCTTCACTATTTTACTCAATTTAGGTTATGGCATTCAGCCGCGCTGATAATGGAAGCTGACTTACATTTGTTTTCAATTCTGTGGTGTTTCATATTGTAGAAATAAAAGATATCATTACTGCATCAGCCTACATAGCATTCAAAGAGAGAATCCGCACAATAACTGCAGAATTTAGTAGGAGGCATTATTTATGATAAAGTTAACTGTAAGGTGGAAAGAAATTATAAAGGATATTCTACGGGTGAAGGAATAAAGCCAACAAGAATTGTACAGACAAACTTGAATTTGGGGTCCAGATCCCATTGAAAATGCTGCAACTGTGGCATACAGTACATGGGATGCAAAAGTTTGTTGGACTGACTGAGGGAGGGCTGAGCCAAAGGAACTGGGTGAGCAGGAAGTAGTAAAACAAACAGGAAAGCAAGTGCACAGAGAGGCAGGGTCTGCTTGTTTTTAAGAAAAAGTTTTGCATGCACAGAGTTGATGTAACAAAGGCTACGGGACACAAACCCTCAATGAAAAGACCTAATCTAAAAATGGGCATCATAGATGGATACACACTTCTCAGATGAAGAAATATGAATGGTGAATAAATACATGGAAAACTGTTCAACAACACTGGTCATTCAAGAAATGCAAATAAAACAATGCTGACATTCCATCTCACACCAGAAAGAATGGCTATTATCAAGAAGTCAACCAATAACAAATGCTGGAGGGGCTGTGGGGAAAAGGAGCCCTTCTCCACTGCTAGTGGGAGTGTAGACTGGTATAACCACTGTGGAAATCAATCTGGAGATTCCTCAGTAAACTAGGATTAGAGGTCCCATTCAATCCAGCTATTCCCCTCCTGAGTATTATTACAGAAGAATTAAAACCATCATACCACGATGATATATGTGCACCCATGTTTACAGCACCATAATTTATAATAGTTAAATCATGGAAACAATCCAAATGCTCACCACTGAAGAATGGGTTTAAAAAGATGTGATATTTTTATATAAGGGACTATTACTGAGCTATAAAGAAAGATAAACTCTAGGCTTTTATACAGTGGACACCACCAGAGACAATACTCATAAGTGAAATAAATGACTCACATGTGTAAACATCACATTGTCTCCCTAGTACAAGAACCTGAATGAATAAGCGAAATCTAAAAGGTACAAAGGATAGTGTGTAAGGGAAAGAAACTGATCAAAAGAAAGAATGACTGGGATAAGAGAAAGGAGAAAATAAAGAAGGAAGGGGAAAATACACACACACACACACACACACACACACACAGGATGGCTGGGATCATTGCACTACAAATTTCTATTGCTTTCTTGAAAGATGCAATTGATTTTTAATTGTTTCATCATTCTTACATGTCTATATTTATTTATCTGAGTAACCAATACAAAGATAGCAATATGCAATATAATAATCACTGTTAATTTCTTATCACCTTGTCTGAAATTTTGTATTGTTTTCATGTTGTTTTGTTCATGTCTTTGTGTTTGTTAATATGTTTTGGTTCCTTTATCTTTAAAAATAAAATTAAAAAAAGATAAAATTCTTAAGCCAAGTCTGACTGTTAATGCAGAGAGTTTACTGAAGAGTGAATTTGGAGGTGAGAGACAATGCATGGAGAAGTGATGAATCGCTTCACTTAAATTTGTATATTTTGTTGATAAATAACAAGAACATGTTTCAATTATAAAACTATATCACTCTGAATATTCTAGCACGTCTCATAAAAAGGATGTGTAGTTTTTTTGTTTGAATATTAAGCAAATGTAATTTTATTTTACCAGATACTATCAAGATGGGTGTGATTGTGCATGCCTGCAATCCCAGCACTCAGGAGGCTGAGGCAGGAAGATTGCTGAGTTCAAGGCCAGCCTGGGCTACATAGTAAATTCAAAGCCACGTTGAACTACACAGTAAAATCCTTTCTCAAAATACAACAACAACAACAAAAATTGTTGTCAAATTTTACTTTTACTTTCAATAGATGACTTTGTTTCTACAAATTCTTACGAAATGTTTCCTTTTTCAGATATGTTTTAAAATTTACTTAAATTCCATTTCTAAATATATTTATGAAGGACTGTATCTTTTTAAATGTCAGTCATTTTGCTCTCTTTTTTTCATGGTACTATTGCATGTCTTTGGTATTATTATTATACAAATATAGTACAAATATACAAATATACAACTATATTATAGTTGGTGTATTAGGCTGCTTATTCCTCTATTCATAATGGCAGAGGTTTCCTTTTGTGTTCTAATACTTTGATGGATTTTTTTGATAAAGTTTTATTTGTAAAGAGAAATTATTAATTCACTTTTTAATAGTTACATTCATAAAACTTCAAGATCTATCTTTTATATCACTTGAAAAGAAGTGTGGAGATAATACTTCAGTTTAAATGCACAATCTTTGAAGAGAGATTTGTTTCTGTGCTAATAACCATTAAAACCTCAAAATGTTGAAGCACAAAGAAGTAGAGGTAATCAAGAGCCCTAAATAAAATAAACTTCAAAACTACGGATGAACCCCATTTACCGAGTAACTTTCTGCCAAGCCACGACATTTTTCTCAAGAAGGACAGAATGGATGACAAGGTATCTCGTAAGGAAAACCCATCAAACCTTTCGCGTGGAAAGTCTGAGAAAGTGCACACTCTTGATTTGCAAAAATTGGAGAGCAGCTGGCTTGAAAAGGCTGAGAAATGGTATCACCTGAACAAAGTATTTCAGAGTACGAAAACTTCACACTGCAAGTAAGGAGTAAAGAAAACTCTGAAGCAGCCTCAGCACCATGCAGGGAAAGTTCAGCTTCAAATCTCAAAGCTGGCAATTACTGTATAAAGAAAATCCTGGAATCTCAAAGTAACTCTGATATCAGGGCTATTTATTGATAAGCATATTTCTCATTTATAACACTTGAACTCAGTGCTGAGCTAAAGAAAACTGAAGCACAAACAAATTCTAAATCTACATTATTTACTGTTTTAATGGATCATGCATGGGCTCAGCTTCAGGATAGTAATAAGAGAAAAAAATGCATATCCTTTTTGATATCAATATTATTTATGCTCTTCTCTATGCTTATTTTATAAATATATGTAGCATATACTACATCTTCTGACACTGAAGTAAGGCAAAAATATACTTTATAGTTAACAGAAGAGTCCATAGGATATTGAAGATAAAGTCTCTTAAAAATTATTAGATAAGAATTTTAACATAACAGCAAAACATTAAAGGATTTGTTGGGGAAATGGACAAGACTGATGCAAAAGTGAAAATTCTATCTGCTCTTATGCACAATTTCTTTAAATACCTAGTATCGTATTATAGTAAAAACCTTTATACACTGATATGAAAAAATAATTGGGACAGACATGCAAACATCTCTAAAGGGAGATATCAAAATGATAAAATAATCTGCAGTAAACCATGATGTCAGGTAAATGTAACTAAAAGTAAAATAAAATATAGATATCACCAAAAAGGCTAAAATTTAGATTTTACCTAAATTTGATACAAATATGGAATTGCTGTTCCTTTCATAAGGCATTATTAGTGAGAATATAAAATTTTTATGCACTGTTGAGAAGTGACATCATATAGTAAATTTATACAAGCAGGGCATCTCCCCACTGGCTCATTAATTATATTCCTAGTTATCCTTTTGCTAATTTAAACAAAATCTGCTCACTAAAATATCTATAGAATAATGTTCAGTAAGAGGATGGTTGGATGGTTAAAAATTGTGTATTTTTGTACAATGTTATACTAGCAAATGAAATAAATATAAAACCTATAGAAATACATTGAAGAAATTTAAAAGCAAATGCTCTCTTTATATGCTTCAATGTGTACAAAGTCCATGAAGAGAATAATACAATTTAGTTTTTGACAAGAAGGATGCCAGTCAAAGCGCTTATTTGCAATTGGTAGGCAAGGAGCCTAGGAGCCTTTCTGCAACCAAGGAAACACTGTATACTTTGACTGTCACTATGACTATCATGGTATATATGATAGTTGGAAATGTTGAACATTTAAAATCTGCGCTCCCTATTATGTAGGACATAAGTTAATGCTCTATTAATTATGATTGTATTGTTTAATTTTTCTTATTGTACCATTTTCAAACCATCTTACTTACTACAACTCTATATTTCTCAGTATCATGTAAAATCCTCAAAGGACAATGAGCCCTCTTCCGCTAACCATCTGCCTGCCCCAGCCCGCACAACAGCTCTTTCTAAACATTACCATACATTTCTCAAAGCTCTTTCCCCGCTGCTTTCTCCATTATACTCAGCAGAATGCCTTAAGTTCTCCTTAATAGAGAGCGTAATGGCCTCCAGGCCTTCCACCTACAAACGTACAGGCTTCATCAATCATCCTTGTAGCCTTCCTTCCCTTTTAAGTAGAGGAGATGTTAGTGCTGTGGAATCATAATACTCGCGACTCTCACCTGATTGCAATTCCGTCCATTTTTTTCAAGGGATTTTTTTTTTTTAATCCATTTCTCTCATCTTTTACTGAAAAAGTTTTACCTAAATTTTCATACCAAAATCCGTTCCTTTTTCTATTTCAAAGGTAGGTAATAAATTTTAAGAGTAAAATACATTAGAAATATGCATTAAGATATTTGGATGTTTATATCTCTGCTGTGTGTGCCTATAACTCACAAGGCTCATACTGAACTCTAAATAATTTTGTACCTATAGGTTTTACCAATATAGATCACAAACATATCCTGTGTTATCAACTATTCTAATACATGAGCACTTCTGAAAAGAAGTATGATGCATTTATATCATTTTGTTTTATAACATTTTAAAGAAATACAAGCACTTTTGATTTTTTAATGAACACAAGAATAATTAAAATTGAATGCTT
Organism: Dinomys branickii; assembly: GCA_004027595.1. Taxonomy (NCBI): domain Eukaryota; kingdom Metazoa; phylum Chordata; class Mammalia; order Rodentia; family Dinomyidae; genus Dinomys; species Dinomys branickii. The sequence goes on along the minus strand of PVLD010002708.1, from coordinate 67,706 downwards.
CACCGTACATTTAGTACATTATAAATATGTATGATGAATATTTGCATAATTTTCTTTTCAACATACATAGAGGAATCTAGGCTTTATTCCCAAAATGGCTATTTTTGAGTCAGTTACATCTCTTGATTAATATACCTGTTAACCTTTGCAAAAGGATGAGCTTCTAATGGCTGTGTACTCTTTCCAAATGGTATCATTCTTTATTAATTACTATCTTGCTTTTAATATTCTATCTCACCATGCTCACTTCTCTTACACATTTCACTCTGGCCTTCAGCTCATGTTTCAGAAAATTCTACTTTTTTAACTCCATTCTTTCAATGGATGTAGCATCTTTAGAAGCGTCAATCACTGATTGTAAATCACACAAGTCTCTCAAAGTAGTGTACTGTCCCAACCCGCGGGTAGTCAACAGAGACCCTAGACCGGGAGGGTGGAATAAAGAGACAAGAGACACAAGAAATGGAGACAAGACAGGAGTCTGATCAAGTCTCGTTTATTGAGCAGAAAGCTCGGGTTTATATATAGTGCGGAGCGGGGATTGACGTCAGCGGGTAACTAGGCAATGGAGGGAGGATCAAACATCACCCGAGGGTGGTCAGAGCATCAGGCGATAGCATGTGACTATATCACGCGACATTACGTGATTTACAGGAAACTAACCAAATATGGGAACGGGAACTTAACTCATAAGATGGCTGGTAATTTACAAAATGGATGCCGGCCGCAAGTCTCTCGGCAATACAAAATGGATGCCGACCGCAGGTCTCTCAGCGGTCTCCCACAGTGTACTCTAATTGGTTTTTGAACAATAACATATCTATATTTGATTAGAAGTTGGCTTATTGCATAGACATGTGAAAATCAGCATGTATTAAAATAGTTCATCAGTTTTCTCAAAACTAGAATACTGTAAAACCTTGGTTTTTGAGGATAATTTGTTAAGGAAACATGTTTATAATACAGTGCATTTGTATATCAAAGTCACTTTCCCCAAAAGAAATAATGGAAACTGGTAATTCATTTTATAACAAGAAATATTCATATACAATGATTACAGTACTGTATTATAATAGAAAATAATAGAGAAAATGCAAAAAAAGAACAAATAAACAAATTTACCTCCACTTGCCTTTCAAAACCTTTGTGGCTGGTATAGTAGGAACAAGAGGGGGTAGGGTTAATGTGTGTGATGGTTTCCACTGTCACTCATGCAAACACTGTTGTCTATGGACTCAGTGGGATTTGTTTCCTTTTGTGCAATTTTAACAAAGAACCTGTCCAATGACACTTGCCTTTACCTCCTTTGGAGGATTTTGAGGAAATGTGGCATTGCACTGTAGTTGAATCCATCACTCACATAGCTACAGCCTTATTTGCGTGGTGCTTTTCTACAAAATTTTGCACTATTTCTCTTATTTTACACACCTCCTTAATCTTATTTGAAGTGAAGGATTCCTCTACCTTTCCTCCTCTTGTACAGACAAGATTTCCTCCGTAAGGCCATGTTGTTAGGAGACAATCACCTGCTTCACACCTCACACACTACTCATATTGCAAGACTTAATGTTTTCTTGTCTTGTGGAACACTCACAGAACAGGTTACTCACAGTCCAAGTTTTACTATAGAATAATAAGGAACAATGGTAAACCCTATACCCAAATCCAAATTACAACAACAAAGAAAGTATAAGTAATTCCCAAGTGATTTGACAATTACTAAATTCAATATAAATATTTATTCTGTCACCAACGCTTCTTCAGATTTTTAAAATTGTTATTCAATTGATCAAAATTTTAACAATATCAGTCTTTATAAATATCATGAGTGCATAAGGTTTTTTCAGATTGGAAAAAAACATTTTTAGTATTTGAATGATGTTTATGGGCATTAGTTTAGGAAATAAGCAACTATTTGAATAATAAGTTTGTTTTAATTTATTTTAAAAATAAAAGAAGGAAAACACATATTAACAGACTTCCATTTACAAAATAGCATACGAACAATATAAGCCACCCTGAATTACAGACAAAGTGGTAGGAAATTAACAAAGGTTGTTGAATTACATATTGATATCTTCAAAGTGGTTTCTCAGTAAAACAAATATAGACATGCAAGATTGATCAAGTAATTAGTCATTAACTGATCCTTTCAGTAAAGCAATAGAAGTCAGTAGTACAACTATGTTAGCTATCCCGTGTACACATATATACACAATTTCCCCTTTCTCTTCTCTTTTCCCTCATCCCAGTTGCTCTTTGCTCTAGAGTAGTTTCCTTTTGTTCCACAATGTCCATCATACCTCTTAATTTTTATTCACTCACTCAGGTTCTTACACCAGTGAGACAATATTCTGCTTTCACATGCGGGGCTGATTTATTTCCCTTATGAGTATGGTCTACAGTTGTGACCATTTACTTGTAAAAGCCTAGAGTTTATCTTTCTCTATAGCTGAGCAATGTTCCATTATATAAATATACCACAATTTTTTATCCATTCCTCAGTGGATGAACATTTGAGTTGTTTCCAAAATTTAGTAATTACAAATTGCACTGCTATAAATATGCCTGCACATATGTCGCTGTGATATGATGCTTTCAGGTCTTCTGGGAAAATACCCAGAAGGAGAATAGCTGTGTTGGATGGGATCTCTAGACCTAGTTTGCTGAGGAATCTCCAAACTGATTTCCACAGTGGTTTCACCAGTCTGCATTCCCACCAGCAGTGGAGAATAGTACCTATTTCTCCACAGCCTCACCAGCATTTGTCACTGGTTGGTTTCTTAATGCTTGCCATTCATACTGGGGTGAGGTGAAATCTCAATGTTTTAATCTGCATTTCTCAAATGGCTAATGATGTTGAACATTTTCTCATGTATTTATTTTCCATTTGTGTTTCTTTATCTGAGAAGTGTGTTTTCATCTCTGATGCCCATTTTTGGATTGGGTCCTTGAATTTGGGGAGGTTGATGTTTTGTAATTCTTTATACATTTTGGATAGAAGACCTTTGTCCGAAGGACAGTCAGCTAAAATTTTTCCCAATTTGTGGATTTTCTTCTTACTCTGCTGGTGATTTCTTTAGATATGCAGAAACTTTTTAGTAAGATGAGATCTCAGTTGTTGATTCTTTGAAGTATTTCCCTTGCAGTTTGGTTTTTCTTTATGAACTCTCTACCCCAATATCTTCAAAATTTTTATCTAATTTCTCTACAAATAGATTCAATGTTTCTGTTTTAATATTGAAATCTGTGATCCATTTTGACTTGAGTTTGGTGCATGGTGATAGACTTGGATCTATTTTCAATCTTTAGCAAGTGGGAAGCCAATTTTCCCAGCACCATTTATTAAAGAGGCTGTCTTTCCTCCAGTGAGCTTGTTTGGCCCCTTTGTGAAAGATTAGGCAGTTGAGTGTGTTTTTGGTTGTGGCTGTTTCTTCCAGTCTGTTCCTTAGATTCTCAGGTCTGCTTTTGAGGCAGTACTAGGTTGTTGAATAATAAAATTTGAGTGATCATGATGTTGAAGCTGTGCCCTAAGTCAACTATGCATGCGGCGACCTAGTGGGAAAAGGCCAGTTTTAGGAAATGCAGAGTGACTTTCTGCCATCATCATCATAGTTCTTGTTCACAGATCCATTGTGAACTCTCTCACACCCTCCCTGAATTTTTGGTTTTTATAAAAAGAGCTGGAGAAAATTACAAACCAAATAATTGTCATAAAGGAATTTGAAAGAATGTAGCTCACAAACATGACTTGTCCACCTTGTCTCTTGGTTTTTAAAGTTTTAAAATTACATAGCTCACATTCTTGCATGTAAAAGCCCTCTAGTCCTTCCATTTCTCTGAAACCTAGATTAAGTGGTCTGTCTCTCATGCCTTGTACCCCGGGGTAAAATGAAACACCATAAATGACAGTCAGAATTTTCTTTGTCTCTGAGAGTTCTTATCTTCATAGTAATGCTGGTTACAGCAGAGCTACAGGCATTCAGAAATAGACAATGAAGGGGGAAAAAGAAAGAAATAGTAAAAAAGTGAAAACTGAGGAAGGGGTGTATGATAGAGAAACGGTAACATGATATGATGAGTAAAGTTGAAGAAACAAAATAGTATAGTATGAAGACACTATAGAGTACAGGTCAGCATTTGAAGTGCTTTTTCGTAAGAAAAAATAATGCAATAACTTTTAAGTATAATGGAATTGAAGAATAGGAAAGAATAAGTCTAGAACATACATCCATACTGCTTATCCATCAGAGTTACTGTAATCATACTCAGGGCTCAAATTACTATGATTTATAAAATTACTCAGTCATTCTTTACTAACCTTAGATATTTCTTCATCTTAGGACTCCTCTGATACCCCATGTTACCTCCAGCTTGTGATTTGGCCATAACATAGGATCTCATGGTTATAAGCAACTTGTTGGCAGAATTAGCAAAAGTGAATGACAACATTTTTAAAAGCCTGAGAATCACGAATAGTAATGCTGTTCCAACTTATGGTCGTTTCCCATGAACTTGTTGCATAACCATACACAATGACTACAAAGAAGAATAAAAATATAGTCCAGACATGTTTATCACTAGAGAAAAATTCAGTAGAATATAAAGTAGAGGTGACAGTTTCTGATACATGCACAGTGTACTTTTCTCAGGTCCACATGTTTAGGTTATGTCCAACTGTAGCTGTAAGTTCAATTAAACCTATTTTGAACACTTTACTTACTTTTGCAAAGAGATAAAACAGAACCAATAAATTATATATCAGTACTATTTGTCTCATCTTCCTTAAATTTAAATTTGGGTTTTTTTTTACTGTAGTTACTTAGAATTTTATGTTCTGACAACTTGGCTGATATTTATCTTTCCTTGAAAGTCTTTCCCAAGGAAAATATTAATATCTCCATTAAATGATATGGCAAAAGATTTAAAAAAACTTAAAGTGTCTTAGAGACAAAGCCTTACTTTTCCACACTATAATTAATGCTATAATTGAAAATCATTCATGTATTCAGTATATTTTCTGAGAACTTCATGTAGCCATATTGGTTTAATATATCCAAATGGGTAATTTAAAAGATATAATGCAATCAACTTTCCTTATAAATTAAATTTCCACTAGTCTATGTCAACTATGCTTTGTCACATCTGATTCATCTGTTTCCCACTCAAGTTCCTAAGACCATCGTCCTGGTTATTAAACACGCAAGTTCCATTCCTTACTCACGTCCTCCAAGGTCAATCCCCTAGCCTTTCAGCTATCCTGTACTGTCTTTCTCAGTACACTTTCTGTATTACTCTCCCTCTGAGTTTGCTTCACTGAGCCCGATGTACATCCACTGAGTGTGTTGAGTTTCTATGCTTGCTGTTCATACAGCACTTCAGCATATCTTCCTGTGAACACCTCTAGAATTGGGGACTTTGCCCAAACCCATGGATCCCATGCTTAAAAATTTCAAGTGAATATACAACACTAGGGTTTGGAAGTCAATCATGTGCCTATAAAATGAAAACTAATCATTTATTTAAAACATTCATGGGTCTTTAATTTTATCTTAAGAATATTTTAATAAAACTACATTAAATTGCTAATTGGAAATTTATGGGCACTAAAGATAATTCTATTCTGAACCTTCAGATATGCTAATAGTTTCAGAAATTAATTAGCTACATCTGCATATTAATGTTTAATTTAAGATAACATCACATATGAGGGAAGAGGGATGATATTGACGCACACTATGAGGGTAAAGGACATGTACTGAGTAATGCCTCATAGCTGCCACATCATATACAAACTTACTTCTTTTTTTTTTTTTTTTTTTTTGGCGGTACTGGGGATTGAACTCAGGACCCTGCGCTTGCTAGGCAGGCGCTTATTCCACTGAGCTATATCCCCAGCCCACAAACTTACTTCTATATGAAGGCCAGACATGATTTAATTTTCCAGAATTGGTTTATGTGGATTTACACACTTCCCTGCTATTGTGGTTTAGAACAAGAAGGACCCCCAGAGCCATGCACTCAGAGAGAGAGGCTTAGAAGGTGACTGGATCACAGGGGTGTTATCGCTCAGCTGGCTGCACTCTCGCCAGAGCATGGGAAATTTCCCCCCTTAGCATTTCTAGTCTAAGCCCTCAAATTTTGATCAGAGCAAGAAATTATTCCCGGTATTCTCCTCATTTGATTCACTCCATAGTTTAGCATTATGCATTATTTCCAGTTGTTTGCATTATGCTTTCATCTTTTCAGTTCTTCAAGAAGCATTTTCAGGAATCACATAATGGCGCTCAAGTACCTCATTGTGTATCTGAAAACTACGCATCACTTGAATTCACTTTTCATTACCATCTGAGACCTGGATCTGTACTTTCAGAGGTTTCCTTCCACACCAGCCTCGCTGAGGGCTGAGGAGTCCACAGAGACCAGAGGACGAGCCTACTCTTAGCCGGACCTTCACAGCCAGCTTCTGAATTTCACAGTGCTGATCTCACACCTGCATTGCTCAGCTCTTTACTTTGGGTTCTAATCTTCCCAATGGCTCTTACTGCTGCTAGTATGGTCAACCCTAGTGCAACCAGCCGACAGTCAAGGAGCCCCTCACGTGGGGTCTTTGCATGAACAGTGTCCATGTGGCCTGAGTGATTGTCCATGTATGAGACAATCACCACGTAAACAGTCACGTGGTGAGAGACCCTGTGCTGTGGGGTCCCCACTCGATCTGAGCAAAGGTTACAAACTGACTCTTCTGTTTCCTTGACTGTTCCCATGGAAAAAGTGGACTCTAATAACTAAACAGATTCAACATCAAATTTGAATACAACATCAGGTATTATTTTCAAAATACAAAATAAAAATCCTTCACTTAGCCCTCTGTTTCCTTGATGTGTAACGTTTCTGTGTTGAGACACTGATATATGCCTCTATTTTGTAGTCTTGGCCAAGACTCCCACCAACGTTAAGCTTAGACTTGAGTTGTATTTTTCCTAAACTGAAGAGAGCTTAATTAATCACATTTCTTTTATTTGAGGAGTGATCTTTGGAGCTCTTCCCTTCTGTACATTTATTTATTTTCCCTAATGTATCACCTTTTGTTTTCCCTTCTCTGTATTTTCTTCCATTATTCCCTCAGATTCCTGTTGCTAGACAACAAGAGCTATAAGATAAACCTGCAAACCGCCCTTCCCTCATCTTCCTTAAACATTACCATGACCATTCCTGGGTTCTTCCAGCACTGAAATGTTAAAGCTGCTGCTGTCTACAGGCTTTTTTTTTTTTGCATTTTTTTTTTATACATCTTATTCCAGGTATGGCTTTTTAACGTATAAGACTGTCACCAGTTTTTTTTTGCTCTTTTACTTTGTTGGTACATTTTAGATGTACATAATGATAGTGTTCATCATAGGGAATTCATCCCATACATGACATATCTGGACTTTCTTTCCCCATCCTCCTCTCCTCACTCCAACCCCTCTTCTCCTGCTTCTTTAAAAAATCTTTGCTTCCCAGAAGATCTGAAAACATCATATCACTCTGATATATGTGCACCCATGTTTATAGCAGCACAATTTGTAATAGGTAAAATGTGGAAGCAACCCAAGCATCCATCCACAGAAGACTGGATTAAAAAACTGTGGCATTTTTATATAATGGAATATTATTCAGCTATAAAGAAAGACAGTTTTGGGGACTTTGTAGGCAAGTGGTCAAAACTGGAGTTCATACTCGTAAGTGAAATAAATCAGTGGTACATGAGCAGGCAACGTATTGTATCACTGGTGTAAGAACCTGAAGGTGGGAATATAAACTAAGAGACATGAAGGAAATCTGTTCAAAAGCAAAGAACAGAGGGGACGAGGGAAAGGAGAAAAGAAAGACGCAAAAATGTATGTATGTATATATGTATATACATATGAGCAGGAGGGCTAACATGGTTCTACGATTGTATTATATCACTTAATGCTAAGGAATAGTTGATGGGTTATTTGATCAATCTTGTATGTCTGTATGTGTTATCCTGAGCACACACTTTGAAGATATCAATTTGCAAAGCAGCAACTACTGTTGGTTTTCTGGTGCTTTGTCTATAATTCAATTGTGATCTTACTGTTATTGTACTACCTTGTGCCTCTTTGTTAATGCTTTCCGGTTTCTTTTTTGTTTGTTTGTTTGTTTTCCTGTTGTTGAGATAATTAATTGTTTGACCAATTTTGCATGTCTGTATTTGTGTTCATAAATATACACTTCGAAGATATCAATAGGTAAAGCAACAACCATTGTTGAGTCCATGTCACATTGTCTGTAAATCAGTTTTGATTGTACTATTTCTTATGCTACTTTGTGTCTGTTAATATGTTTTTGTTCTTTTACTTTTAAAATAAAAAAAAAATCTTTGCTTCCATTTTTCCCTTCTATTCTCTTTTTCTTTTGCCTCTACCCCTTTCCTTTTTTACCTATTCACCTGAAGATTTGCTTCCCATTTCACAAAGTCTATTGTAACTTTTGGTTCTTATTCACACTTTTGGATTCTCACATCAGAGAAACAATGCTGTATTTAAACGTGTGTGTACAATTTATTTCACTTAATCCATTTAGCTAGAAATGTCTCAAGCTTTATCCTACTTTATGGCAGAGTAGTACTCCATCTTATTTTTTTTAAAACCCACATTTTCTTTATCTGTTCATCAGTTATGCGCATTTGGACTGTTTCCAAGATTTGTTTATTACAGAATATACCAATACAAACATGAGTGTGCATGTATTAGTGTGGTAGGATGCTTTTAATTCTTTCAGGAAGATACCAAGAAGGGGAATTGTGTGGTCAAATAGAACCTTTGGTTTTAGTGTTCTCAGGACTCTCCACACTGATTTCCACAGCGGTTGCACCCGTCTACACTCCCACCAACAGTAGAGCGAGGTTCCTACTTCTCGCAGCCCCACCGGCATTTATTGGTTGCTTTCTTTATAATAGGCTGAGATGGAGCCTCAGTATTACTTTCATTTGCTTCTCTCAAGTGACCGGTGATGTAAAACTTGTGTTATATATGTATTTTCCATTGTACTTCTTCATCTGAGAAGTGTCTATTCATTTCAGGTGCAATCTTTGGTTTGGGTCTTTATATTTGGGAGAGCGAGTTTGTTTGAGCACTTTTTTAATTTTTGATAATAGTATTTAGTCTGAGGGATGGCTGACAAATTTTTCCTACTCTTCAGATTGTCTTTTCACTCTGTCAGTAGTTTCTTTTGCTGTGAAAAAGCTTTTTGAAAAGATGAGATCCTGGTTGTTGATTCTTTGTGATAGTTGCTGTGTAACTGTGTTTGTTCATAAGTTCTTTGCCTATACCTGTATCTTCAAGAGTTCTACCTGTTCCACCTTCCAGCAGATTTAGTGTTTCTGTTTTAATACCTAACTCTTTGATCCATTTAGATTTCAGTTTAGTGCACAGTGAAAGACATGTGTCTAGTTTTAATCTTCAGTATGTGGAAGGCCAGTTTTTCAAGCACAATTTATTAAAGAGGCAATCTTTCTTCCAGTGAAGGTGTTTGGGTGTTTTGTGAAAGATTAGCTGGCTCTCTATGTCTAGAATTGTTTCTGTGTAGTCTAATCTGTTGCACTGATCCTCAAGTCTGTTTCTTCTGTTTTGGTTTTTGTTTTGTTTGGGTTTTTTGTCAGTGCCATGTTGCATTTATCAGTAGCTTTGTTTGTAATTTCTAGTCAGTGATTTTCATGCCTCGTCTGTCCTTGCCTTTGTTGCCCAGAATTGCTTCTGATATTCTGGGTCTTTTTTGGTTCCAAACGAATTTTAAGATTGTTTTCTCTAATTCTGTGATGTATGCTGTTGGTAATTTCATTGGGATTGCATTAAGTCTGTATAGCAAATTTGGAAGTGTGACCATTGCATTATGTTGGTTCTTCCTACCCAAGAACAAGGGATATTTTTCTATTTTCTGATATCCTGCTTGAGCTCCAACATCAGAATATTCTAATTTTCAATGTAAATATCTTCTACTTGCTTCATTAGATTGATTCTTAGATATTTCATTATTTAGAGTTTTTTATTTGTGTAGAGGAATGTGATTGATTTTTCAGTGTTTACTTTGTTTGCAGTTATGCTTCTGAATTTGGTTATAAAAACTAGAAATCTTTTGGTGGAGTTTTTGGGAGAGTATCATGTCATCTGCAAATAATGGTAATTTAACTTCTTCTTTTCCATCCTTATTTCTTTCTCTTGTCTAAATGCTCTGGGTAATGTTTCCAGAATAATATTAGGTTAGAGTGGTGACAGTGGATACTCTTGTCTTTTCCTGATTTTAGAGAGAAAACTTTTAGTTTATGTCTGTGTAGTATGATATTGGTTGTTGGTTTGTCATACATTGAGGTAAAGACTTTCAATTCCAACCTTATATAGAGTTTCATCATGAATGAGCATTGGAATTTCATGTCACTTTGTCACTTAACAATGGACTAAACTTTTCCAAAATGTAAATTTATTGTCTTCTCCATAAACTGGATATAAAAGTACAACCACTAGGTCTAGATTCCAATAAGCTCAATAAATGTTAAAATTAAAATCTCTCCTTTGGGGAAAGAAATTGCTCAAAAGAGGGAAAGGAGCAAAAGAAAGAAGGAAGGGAAAATATAGACAGACAGAGAGATGATGATAGATGATACATTAGACGGCTCGATAAGGTATACAGAGAAGATACACGGCAGATTAGATAGACCATAGATACATAGATTAGATAGGTAGATGACAGGTAGCTAGATGACAGGTGGATTGATAGATAGATTAGACAGATGATAAATGATGGATGGTAGGTAGGATTGTACTGCTGATATCTAATGATTTATTGAAAGAAACACTTAATGGCTTAATTTCTTTTACCAATGTTGCATGCTTATATCTGGTAATGTGAACAGCTAATTTCAAGACAAAAATATTCAATAGAACAACCATTGGTGACTTCCTGCCATCTTGTTTAGTGAAGCTCTGTATCGTTTCTAATTTTTTTTTTTTTTTTACTATTTTTTATTCTCTTTAATGGTTTGATCAATCTTGCATTCTTACATCTGGTAATCGAGCAACTTCATTGAAGATAACAATATGTAATAAACAGTTAATTCCTGTCATTTTGTTTTGAAACGATATATCATTTTATTGGTTTTGCTTTTTGTTCTTGTCTATGTTGTTATTTTCTTATTGGTTGTTTTAATTCTCTTTAAATAAAAAATAAAATTCTCTTTAAATAAAAAAATGAAAGAATCTCTCCTTTGAGTTTTAGAAACATTATTTCATATATGCCAGAGTCCAGCTCCAACCTCGGGAACGGGGATGGGGGAGAGGGAATGAACCAAAGAAAGAAGGGTCCGGAGGACTGGTGAACATAACCAGCGGTTTTGCTTATCGAGCGAAGCACTTAAGTAGAGGTTTGTCAGGCAGGTTGCCAGTCCGTTGCCCTAGATACAACTCCAAGGTTTCTGTTCCTGTTACAGTTGTTGCTGAGGTACATAACGACCTGTTCGGGACCACTGCCTTTACAGATTGCTTTCCCATAAGTCAGTCCATTACTCTTCGTACAAGGAAGTTATGCCCATTGCCATGGGGAGGTCTTGTCCTCGCCTGGCCCGCAACATATACATAGCTTATTTTTCCTTCTTTGTAGCACATTGCCCAAATGTAAATTAAATTCAATTATGACCTTAAAAATAAAACTTACCTATTCAATGAATCAATAGTATAATTGATTGGGTTGACACACAGTTGTTTGCATTGCAGTCTTCAAATTATTGCACACCTAATTAAAATATCTTTGGTATGAAGTATATAAGCAGTCATAAACATTTTAAAAAGTTATTCTTAATTTCATTTTCTTACTGTTGAGGCACAAACTTTAAAATATGTTTCAGAAAAACAGAGCTACTGTGCCTGGTCTAAGTGTAGGGTATAAATTTTGTAAAATAAAATGGAATTGATGCTATAATTTTCTTCCACCAAATTTTTGAAATGATGGCTTAGTCACAATATCTCTCATTTGCAAATAAATTGTACAATAAATCTTGTTTTTGCATTATTTTTATGATACTTGCTAACTATAGTTAGCATAAAATGCTTCATCTAACCTACAGAAGCAGAAAGCAGAATTATAATATTTCAATTTATCATTGATATATAATTACTTCACTAATTTATTTCAAAATTAAAACTAACATTTTATGAAAATTTTTGAAACAATTTCGTTATTACATTATGTAATCTAAAACTAACTTATAATTACAGTTGTACCTCAAAGAAAGATACTTCAGCATACAAAATGAGTCAATCCAAGTTCAGTGTATAATTACGTTAATATGTTCAAAGAAGACCACCTGTCAACTCTATTTTACTGTTGATATCATTAATATTATTTTATCTCTCTTAATCTATTTTAGTATTAATATAAGGGTCCATATTGATTAAGTTCCCATTTTATGTACTGTTTTGAAATTTTATTTTGTGCTACTCTTTGATATTGTTTTAGTACCTGTTGTGCCTTATGTCTAGGTGCCCCCATAAGGATCATGGGATCAAGGCAGGACCTTTGGATGCTGATAAACAGCAGTGTTATGGCTGGTTTGCCATTGGAGGACAGTGCTATGGCCTGGTCAGAAGAGGAGAGTCCCTAGGGGTGTGGCAGGAAGGATTTATCTACCTCTCTGTCTCCTCTCTCAGTCTTTCTCTGCTTCCTGATAGTCATTAAGTTGGCAGCTTTTCCTCCATCTTGCCCTTCCTCGCTAGACAGAAACCTCTGCAAACCGAACTAAATGAAACTATCCTCCGCTCAGCTGTAGGTTTTGGGTATTTTGTCCCAACTTCAAGCAAGGAACTAAACAGTAGCTCTGTAAAGAACAGTAAAAAAATATGTCTGTGGACTTTTTGCTGATTGGCAGCAGAAGCTGATCTTTTCCCCAGCCTTATTATTCTCTGACTTTCTGAGGATGACATTTTACAACCTATAGTTTATGAATACTTCAACAAAATAGAATTTTAATTTATTAAATTTATTAGTTAACATTTGGTTAAGAAATATTTCATCGAGGTGACCATATTTTAAGTTTTTACTTTATAAAACTTTATTATAGTTGAATATGCCTAATTTTATTAGTTTAATAGAGAAATGATAACTAATGTTTGGTAAAGTAGACACTGGAAATTCTATAAATACTTGTATTTATTCCATAGCCACTACAGCTGTCCTTCTATTTATATGAATTTTTTATCTATGGATTCAACAAAATACTAATCTGAGATATCCAAACAATGCAATCAAAATAACCACACAAAACAATATATATCAAAACAGTATAACAAGTATCTACTCAATATTTCATTGTGTTAGGTATAATAAATAACTCAGAGGCTTGTAAAGCATAAGGAAGGGTATGTGTAGGTTATATGCAAATACATTAAATGACTTGAACACTTGGAGATTTTAAGACTGGGATTCCTAAATTCGGTCTTCCCCAGATACTGTGGGATGACTGTATTTTTAAGATGGCATAAATGATTTGATTTTTAAACTATAGTGAATGATGTTTAGTGCAACAAATATATGAATGTTCTGATAGATTTAAGGAAAGAAACAGAAGTTAGTTTTGAGAGTGGAGAGTCTTAATCTAGATCTGAAATGGCTTTCTCTCTGATGTGAGAGAATTGACAAATGAATAAAAGTAAAGCAACTGTAGAAGGTGACACAAACAGTGTACTCCACTATATAGAAAGGCAAACAAGGGTTGGTTCGAATAAAACCATAGGCAGCAATGTATTTGCTCTGTATGCTTTCCGGAGATATCAAGTACTGTACAACAAAGCTCTGTAAACATAATCTAGGAAACTGGCGATACAACAGCAGCACAGATGACAGGGTGGATTCTATTGTATTTTTGGTGCATGTTACTGTTTTCTTATTTTTAATTTTAAAAGAAATAAATTATAGATTAAGGTTCCTGGATATATGTCTGAGGGATTAGGAGAAGATGAAATAAACAGATTGAGTTTACAGATTCATATACTCTAAGAAAGGACAATAAACTTTAAATCAATCTTCTTATTTAAGTCAAAGTCATAAAAGTGGAAAATAAATTCTCAGTATGTTTAAATGATACAGAATAATGATTACAGCTAGAAAGCATCTTCCAGGGATTAAAACTTAGGTAGTGTTCTCATTCACAGTGAATTCATTTTCTCCTCACACTCCACTCTGTCCATTAATAGTGAAACAATCTAGAGAAGGGGATGAAAGGAGGAAAAAAAAATCTCAGCTTATAGATAATGGGGAAATCAGTGGTCAGAATAAAATGGCTTTTTCCACTGTTTCCTACGCAGGAGAAGAGTGAGACTCTTCTTCACCAAGCACATTGTGAATAGCTTCCTGACCCTTAAGGACTGTACGTGGAGGTTCTGGAATCATGGAAGACCGGTGTCTTGCGATCTTGCTGGAAAGCTGATTGAGCCACTGAATCTCAGACTCACCCAGCGTTGCTATAAGAATGAGGTCATTGGACAGCTTGTCATATATTCTCTTACTTTGTGTTCAGCGAGGTTTTTTAAGGTGGTATAACTTGAAGCAGAAACCTATAACCCAGAAGCAAGAGAGAGCTTCGATATTTATGAAGACGCCAACAAGGAATACTCACTAATCTCTTGCGCTCCATGTACTGGCCAGCACAGTCGGGAGGCTGGCTGCCCAAACACCTACCGTCTCAGGAGAGTGATGCGCTACTCAGACATGGTTTGGAATGAATTGTTAATGCAGCCATATTAGACAGAGCTACGCTTTTCCATAGAATGATGGACTCAGGTAAAGTTAACTATGCTTCTCAGAAATTCACCAAAAATGTAGCCTCAAGCCACTAGTTAATGATGTAAACAAACCAATCCAGATTGAAAACAGATACTTTTTTAACAGCAAAAGATGAACAAATTATAAATGAAGTGAAATGATTCTTCAGTTTCTCTTCCCAGCATGCATCTCTAAATACCAGAATGGTAAGATCTTCAAAACAGAGAAACAAAATAAAATAATAAATAACTAATGGCACAATTAGACCATGTTACTTCTCTTTTCTTTCCAAAGTTCCTGAGTAGGTAAAATGAAAAAATAGCGAAGGTACTCTTTCAACTGTCCGTCAATAAGAAATTTGACAGGGCTATTCCTAGACAGTAGAGTTTGAGGTTAGTGACTGTATGATTAAATAGAACATTTTCTAAAGAAATCTAGAAGAAGAGTAAATAGTGATTACACAGAACTATTCTAGCCACTTAGCAAGACAGAGTATGCACAGTTTCCTATGGGATCTTGCAGAAATATTTGTATTGATCAGGAAAGAAAGGGACACTGATAATTATACATTAAAAGGATGATCAGAGCAAAATTTTAGGAAGAATTTAGTGCCATACTCAGGAAAAGCTCCAATACATGTCATGATGCATGCATGTTTTTCCCTATTGAAGAATATCTTTCTAATAGACTGCCTGTGATTTTGGCACTTCCGTAATTTTAAGTTATTTAAATTTATTTTTTATTTCATTAGTATACGTCTGAAGTGCTTGCATTTTACAGTCATCGTGGAGAGGGGTTGCATGTGTATTACCACAAGTTGCTTTTTTCTTTTGAAATCTCCACTTTATTGCTCCACCACCAATTCCCCTGTTCTAATTTTCATTCTTGTTCATTATTAATTTAGCCCATGTTATGGCATATGATGTTTACATAAATCATGGTTTTAGCTTCCTGTACCTGGCTTATCTTTATCCTGCTTATTTTACCTTTCACTTCTCTTTAACCCTTGATCTTTTGACCTTGGACCATTTCTTTATTGCAAGTGATCCAGTTCCTTGTCCCCTTGTATCTATACTTTATTATTCTCTTTGTACTTAATTTATTTTTAAAGAAAATTTTAAAATCACATTAATTAGCCTTTGAAAAGATCTATAGGGCAGCAGTAAGTTGAAATCTTTTCTAAAATATTCATGTAAAATACATAGTTAACAGAAATATGTTTTCTCCTGGGTATATAATACAAACTTTAGTTGACTCAGAGTTCATTCTTTGTGGAAAGGAAATACCTTTTGATTCCCAGACCAAAAAAAAAAAAAAAAAAAAAAAATTTAAGGAAGAAAATACTTCAGGTAGTGCTCCTTCAAGGGAAAGAGGAATAAAGAGATTAACAAAAAGGAAGAGACAACAGCAACTTTAAAAGTAAAAGAGATGATGTCAGTTCCATGTATTAAAGACATGCAAGTTAAGCGAGAAAATATACGTAAGTTACGGATACTTTAAAAATATCACAGCATATTCAATGGTATTAGCATAAAGCCAACTTTCATTCTAACACATGCAAATATTCCTGTTGTTCTGTGTTATATTTTTTTCACCTCTCTTTCTGTCTGTTCTGTGACCTCTCTTTTCTCTACTCCCTGGAAGTCTTTTGTTTTCCTCTGTCTCCTTTCCAAATAGTTACAGCTGATAAATATCATGTCCTGTATCAAACTACAGATAATCCCAGATTTACAAGGTTTCTAGATTTAAGATTTTGGCTTTACATTTGAAAGGAAGCAATAGGAATTCAATATAAAATATATGTTGAATTTTGACTTTTTCCTGGGTTAGAAATATGCAATAATCTCTCTTGATGATGCATAGATTCAGATTGCACTCGGTCATGCATTTGTATGTGTAAACACCCAATATTTTCCAGGCATTGCATTGCTAAACCACAGTGTTCAGTACATTAGATATATGAACTCTATTTTCATTTAAAATATGTTCAATTTTTGAATGGTTCATGCAGATGTATCCCCATCACATGGTAAAAGAAAAAAAACTCTGTATTACTAATGTTCCAGGACCATAATAAAATCTATATTTTCGTTGTTTCAAGGGCAATGGAAATTGCTATGCTAACAACTTAAGTAGATCAAATAAAGAGAAAGAACAAAATAAAGTAACTATTTTAATGCTTAGGCTTTATCAATTTTATTCATTCTTGCCAGGTGTGGTGGTGCACACCTATAATCCCGGCATTTGGGAGACTGAGGCAGGAGGAACATTGCGAGTTTGAGACCAGCCTGGGCTACAAAGTGACCTCAAGGCCAGCCTGAACTGCATAGCCAGACCCCGTCTCAAAAATTTTTTATTCATTCTTTTATTTTTAATTTGATTTAATGTATGAATCCTACACATATTTCAGTATTTTACCTATAACTTTTAATATATTGAAGACTCAATGCATGTCTCTTTTTGCTGACATTTTCTTCCTAAATTAGACTTCAGCTGAAAAGTTTTGATCCTTAAATATTTACAGACATGGTGAAATGTTATACATAGATGACCCTCATGCAATAGTGCTAAAGACAGTGCTTTCAAGAAGTAGTATGGTGTAAAATGACCCTGAAGAGCAAAACATTAACTCTGTGGGGAATTACATCTACCTTCCCCCTTGCTGAGCCTGAAGCCAACATGTATGCAAGCATATTCAATTCCTTTATAATTATCTGGAGGCTTCTAGCCTCCCAGATAACTGTTTTGCTAAGAAAGCCAAACAGCTGTATGTGTTAAACATTCTGAATAGGAATGGGGATTATTTTTTTTAAGTTAGAAAGAAAGAAATCAGTAAAACCTCTTTCTAGCATAATTTGTTGGGTGTAGTTAAATAAGCATTTCCCCCTGACTGAGTCAGTTTCAGTGATTGCATTGTAGTAATGCTTGTGTTCCAGAGCCGAGATGACCATTCCCAAGGCATAAGTTTGCATGCCAGGGTTTGAACTGGTAACAATTCTGCTTGTAAAATGCCTGACGATTGCCAAGTGTGGCTGAAAAGAAGCATTATGAGACAATGATGTTATCAGTCTCTGGTTTTTCTGGTTCTGTTCAGAAATAGCTACTAAGTTAGTGTAACAGGCCGCACTGGCCAAATTGTATACAAGCCAACCCTAATAATAGCCATTAGTTTTTTTCCTTTCATTTCTTTTGTTTTCCCCAGTTTTTCTGATGATAGTTTTGGAGTTTAATGAGCATTCCTGGTTCATGCATTTACTTATTTAAATTAGTAGAGCTTCTATGGGGTGTTAAGGCATGGAATTGGTCATTATTTTTACTCAAAGCAGAAAACACATGGTAATAAAGTTTAATTTAGGAAGAAAGTTTAATATAAAGAATTGTGACTTTAACAAATCATTGGCATAGAAATCCTTACCTGTAAATTGATTATAATGGTATAATTGAATGTATAGATCCATACAGGAGCAGTAAATATACAGACTCCACTGAACTGGAAGTTTCCATTAGTGCCCAAAGGATAGTGCCATCACCGTGGCCAAGATCCAGATACTGTCAGAAAAGTGACAACCTAGTTAGAACAGGCAACGTGGGGCCACACCAGTGGAACCTGTTGGAAGTTCACATTCTTTGCTACCATGGAAAGAGGTTGGAAGGAAGGAGTCCTACCGGAGGGGACCATAAAGAATTGCTGGAGAAAGGTCATAGCAAACTACCACACACTGCAGATGATACTGGCTGCCTCACACTGCAGAAACCAGGCAGAAATTTTGCGAATCTCAGCAGCGTGTGAATGGAAGTCTCCCATACAGAAAGCGCACTACCTCACACTTTTTAACTACTTCATGATTTGCTGACATCATAATGTTCATTATGTTACATCAATCTTACGTTTAGCTCTGGGAAATTGACATGCAAGACATTGAATAAATAAAAGTCCTTAACAAAAAGTTAATTTTTACAGCAGTTGTAGTACCCATAGTGATAAATTATGTTTATATGATGAATTTAAGTGTGAAGCTTTGGGAAGAAGTATAACATTCATTTTCACATAGATGGTTCCAAAACCTTCTTCAAGGTTCTCAATACATTATAGGTACAATATGAATCAGAGTCTGCAAAATCTCTACTCTGACCTTCCATCATTATTTATATCTAGATTGGCCTAAAGAACTTCACCTAGGATATAGGCTAGAACAGAATTATGTCCCCACTACCAGTTACATTTTGTTCTAGAACAAAGCAAATGAAAGAAAATAAAACAGAGAAACTTTATTGAAATTACCATTGTAATCAGATCCACCTGTGTAAACATCATATTGTCTCCCTACTGTAAGAACCTGAGAGAATAAATAAACTCCCCAAATACAATAGATATTGGGGAAGGGAGAGGAAGTGCTAAAAAGGAAGGAAAAACTGGGATGGGGAAAGGGAGAAAAAGAAAGAAGGGAAAAATATATGTGTATAGAAGGATAGCTGGGATAATTGTACTGCTGGTGTCTATCTGATATCTATTAGTTTATTGAAAGGAACAGTTAATGTTTAATTTTTTGACCAATTAAGCATGTGTATATCTGATAATCTGAACAACTAATTTGAAGACCACAACATGCAATATACGAACCATTGGTGAATGCCTACCATCTTTTTTAGTGAAGCCTTTGTACTATGTTTCTAACGTTTTTCATTATTTTTTATTCTCTTTAATGGTTTGATTAATTTTGCATTCTTACATCTGGTGATGTGAGCAACTTTGGTGAAGATAGCAATATGTAGTACAACAACCACTGTTAATTCCTATCATTTTGTTCTGAAAGCCTGTATCATTTTTATTGTTTTTGTCTATGTTGTTTATTTTACTATTGTTTTTTAATTCTCTTTAAAAAGAAAAAAAGAAATTACTATTGTATTTATTTCCAATTACATGAGATTGTGAAATTAAAATTATTAAACTGAAAATCCATCTCTTTAATGGAACCTCCCATCCTTCCATGATACAAGCTGAGCTGATATGCTAAACAAGTAATAGAAAACCTTCATTTTAAATTAAATTTTAGTTTTAATTTTTTTCTTTCTTTTTTTTTTTTTTTTTTTGGCGGTACTGGGGATTGAACTCAGGACCCTACTCTTGCTAGGCAGGCGCTTATTCCACTGAGCTATATCCCCAGCTCCTAATTTTTTTCTTTCTGAGAAAGGTATTCAGGCAGACCTTGAACTCATTTTATAGCCCAGCCTGACCTCAAAGTCATAGCAATCCTCTCACTTCAGCTTCCCTAGTCCTACGGTTACAGTGGTTGCACTAACATGCCTGGCTAAGAAAACCTTTCAGAGCATTCAGTGGTAACAAACAGCTTCACCATGACTTCTGGAAATCATTCCCAGATTTACTTCCTAGACACTTCTTTTTTTTTTGCGGTACTGGGGATCGAACTCAGGACCCTGCGCTTGCTAGGCAAGCACTTATTCCACTGAGCTATATCCCCAGCCCTAGACACTTCTATTGCAACGTGCAATGTCTTTGTCTAGATGTCCTCCCAAAGCCTCATATAATCATAGGTGGGGCTTTTCAGAGGTGGGCTGGATCTAGGGTGTGCAATGCTGGTATTAAGGTTCCATGCTAAGGTGAAGGGTGCTGCACACTAGGTGTCAGTCCTACCCACCCTGGAGCCTGGTAGCCTGGATAGAACATAAAGGAACAGAGAGAGGTGTTGAGTCACTTGTTTCTTCACTACTTTTGGTGCCTTCTTCCTGCCCCGCTTTACTATGGACTCTTTCTTCTCTGTGATACCCCTTTGCCGTGTCTCCCCGCCTTGGAGCCAGCCAACTACGGACTGAAACGTTTACATGCTGTAAGGTGAAATAAACTTGTCCTTTAACTTTGGATTTTGGATATTTTCTCCCAGC
Source organism: Dinomys branickii (assembly GCA_004027595.1). NCBI lineage: Eukaryota > Metazoa > Chordata > Mammalia > Rodentia > Dinomyidae > Dinomys > Dinomys branickii. Next base: position 46,988 of record PVLD010002708.1, on the reverse strand, counting down.
AATAAGAAAAGTAAGACATAATGTCATAGTATGCTAGGTTCACTGGTGTAATTTTCAAAAAATAGAAAATATGATGATAATTAGCATAATGTTCTAATTAAAATATGTAGTAGAATCTTCTTTCAAATTTAATTAATTGACAAAATTATATATACTTACTGATACAACATGATGGTTTGAAGCACTTATACATTATAAGTTGATTAAATTGAATTGCCACATGCCATGATAGTGTGTGTGTGTGTGTGTGTGTGTGTGTGTGTGTGGTGAGAAAATGTAACAATTTCCCATGAATAAGAATTATTTTACTTGACTGATGTACAGGCACCAGTTAGATTTACCTGCAAAGCGTTCTTACCTTTTAAAATGTTTCATGTGCCTCAATATGCCAAGAAGCATGTCAAGCAACATGTCTGGTCTAGGATGTGAAAGTCTCAGACTGGTGGAGAGTAGCACAAGGAAGAATTAAATGAGCCTGTGAAAAAGTACACAGAACTTCTGCTTGTATGTATTTATGTGATATGCCTCAGTACACTTTTGATCAAATTGATTATGTAGTCAAAGAAAATACAGACATGATAATGAAAGAAATTACTCCCATAGAAGGGGCTAAGGAAGTTTGTGAGCCGTAACACAAAATATATCATGCTATGCAAGTACAGCTGCACAATCAGTTAAAATTTCCTTGTGAAAAATCCCTGTCATGTACAGGCATGACAGTGGCACAGCTTAATTGTAGGACTCATTGGTCTCTTGGTGGTCCTGGGAGAAAACAGCAAGGAGATTTAGAGAACAAAGACAAGAGACAAAAGCTGGGGTCAGGTGGGGCAACCTCTTACCTGATGAACAAGAGGACCTAACATCAACAGTGTGTGTGGGGGGGTATTTATACTCTTTTAAAGTTAGTGTGGAGAGGTAATGTTGCCTAGCAACTAATGACCATAAATGTCTTTCTAAAGCCTGAGGTAGCTTAAAGGCTTGAGGCACTCTGGCTCTGTCTTGCCCTAACACACATGACCAATTTCCCACTCCAGCCACTCCCAACACTGAATGTTACTTATTTTAAAAATAAGGAGTTATTTGATTCCAGAGACATTTATGTTATTAGTTTCTGAAATGTAGGCTCTTTTGATTTCAGAGTTTTAAAAAGATTTTAAGCAGCATCTCATAGTTCTTGAAAGTTGTCATAGTTTGTGAAAAAAATATTAAGTAAGCTGTTTGTTAGTATTTTTGGTACATGCCTTGCTATAGCCTGCTAATTAGCATTGCAGCAGGAAGACTGAAATAACCAAGAAGTGTTATTTATGGAGAGCCAAGTTTCTTCACAGTAAATTTGTTTACTACTAACTCTTCTTCATGGGGGAAAAATATTGCTATAGCTACAGTTAATGAGATGCATAAATCACATTTAACTATGACTCAGCTTTGCCCCCATGGATGATGCCGAACTGGGAGGTGAGGCGTCCATCTCTCTGTGATTAGTTCAGGAGAGGTGAAGTTTTTACAGATGCGCAAAAGGTTTATTTTTAAAAATACAGTAGCCATTGAACATTACATGTCTTTTTATTCTGTGAATTCTGAATATTGAAATAATAAATATTGCTACTTAAAATGAGAAAAAACCATCCATACAGGCAGTTCACACATGATAACTGAGGAAAATCCAGGAAAGACAGCGAATGCAGGGGAGTGGTGGAAGGACCCTCAGGTTTGAGGGAGAAGGGGATGAAGAGAGAATAGAAATATAAACACTACTGGGACCACTCTATTTTTCCAGTGGATTTTGACACGTTGAGATTTAGACTTGCACAAAAGACTAGAAGAAGCTGGTTCCCATGTCTGCAGCTTATGTTGATGCTTATGAGTTTCAGAGTGATGATAAGGCTGCCTTCAGTACTGACAAAAAGGATAAATTTAAAAATATAGCTAATATTAAGAGGCTTTGTCTGGATTTCAATAATTTACAAGTTTTACTTTAAAAAGAATTTAAAAATCAATAAAAACGATACAGAATTTCAAAACAAGGTGATAAGAAATTAATAATGGTTACTATATTGCACATTGCTATCTTCAGCGTAGTTCCTCAGATTACCAGATATACAGTGATCCCTCTTACGTTCCAGAGACCCCCAAGATAGGTTAAAATTCGTGAAGTAGCGGTGTTTTATTTATTTATTATTTATGTATATTTTAAAGTTTTATAAACTCTTGCTACAGTCCCTTGCGCCTTCCTGGGAGACCCTTCTTCCCAAAGCCTCAGCTTCCCGATGGGGCGGCACCCGGACCTCTATGGGTACACAGCGTTTCAGATCCAAGGGCAGGAGGGGAGGATGGGGCAGATGCGGATGCAGAGCGGGAGCACGCAGGGAGCGGGACGCACGGGACCCACCCAAGCGGAAGCTGCAGCGGAAGCGAGGCGTGTCTGGCCCGCACAACCTGCCCCGCCCGGGCCTGCTCACAGCTCAGTGGGGGCTGGGGGCGGAGTCACGCGCCCCCCTCCTTCCCTGTAAGCAGCGCCCGCCCAGTGTGAGCCACACAGGCTGCCAGGTGGCTCTGCCGGGCCTGGACTGGCAGTGCTGGTGTGCTGCATTTCCATTTTGTACAGTATGGCATTCATCTGCTGATGAAACAGATACTGCGCAGTATTTTATTTCAGTTTAATATTATTTTAATATGTTTGAATTAATATTTTTATGCTTTCGTATTGTTTTAAACTTCTAGGCAAAAATAATTAAAATCATAAATATTATATAACTACCTATGTACTGCAAAATCCGGTGATATAGCAAAAACTCCACAATATAGAATTACATATATATACATATATATATATATATATATATATATCCTTTTTTTTAATCTGTGATACAGTGAAGCTGCAATAAGTGAACTGTGATATAGCAAGGGCCTACTGTAGGCATGTAAAATTGATTCAACAATATACATAAACACTAACTGCTCCTTTCAACAAACTGTAGAAATTGATAGTACAATCATCTTCCCTATCTTGTGTAGATATACATATATTTTGTTTTCTTCCTTCCTTTCTTCTTTTCCCCGTCCTGGTAGTTTCTTTTGAGGATATCTTTCCCTTTCACTGTATGTATTGTACCTTTTGGATCTTATTTACTTTTTCAGTTTTTTACACTAGGGAGACAATATAATGCATTAACAAGTTTTTGCACATCAAAAGAAATGACCGACAGACTGAAAAAGAACCCATGAACTGGGAAAAATTTTAGCTAACTGTCCCTTAGCCAAAAGACTTTTACCTAGAATATATAGAATATACAGAGAACTCAAACAAAATTCAAATATTCAAACCCAAAATTGGGCATCTGAGACCACACACTTCTCAGATGAAGAAATACAAAAGGTAAATAAATATATGAAAAAATGTTCAACATGACTGGTCATTCCAAAAATGCAAATTAAAACAACACTGAGATTCAATTTCACTGCAGAAAGAATGGCTATCATCTAAAAATTAACCAATGAGAAATGCTGGAGGGGCTGTGGGGGAAAAGGAACCATCTCCACTGTTGGTGGGAGTGTAGACTGGTCCACTGTGGAAATCAGTGTGGAGATTCCTCAGTAAACTAGGCCTGGAGGCCCCATTTGACCCAGCTATTCCTCTTCTGGTATTTTCCCAGAAGAATTGAAAACACCACACCACAGCAATACATGTGCACCCATGTTTATAGCAACATAATTTGTAATAGCTAAATCTTGGAAGTTTTACCCTTTATCACCTTACCAAGTAGAGGTCTTTTCAGTGACTGAAATTCTTCTGAAATCTGAGAAGTTTAATGAGAGGCAGATCCTGCTTCTTCCTTGTCCTCTTTGGTCACTAGTTGACTGTAAGATACTAGGTTAATATTCCATCCATTGTTACTTGCAGACATTCCTTTTCCTCTCATTGTTACAGTGATCATCATATTAATCATCACGTGATCAGAGTGGATGCTAGAATGTGCTAAATAGTATGGCTGACTGCTTAAAGCAGAGGAACAACTTCCTAACTTCTTCTAGTTATAGTAATTCCTCCAACACTGACAACATATCAAATTTAAGTGGCATTTCAATAAGATATTTTACCTTGTGATAGAAATAACGTTTGTGAAAAGAGAATTAATTGCTCATGGCCTTTTTCTTTTTCTTCTGTTCTGAAATGCACCTTACTGTCTGGAAATGTGTGTGGTATGTTGTAAAGATAAAGAGCAAGATGCTCACAATGTTAGGAAATAATTAATCTTCCTGAACTGGTTAGATTTTCAAACTACTTACCAGTAACAAACATGCTCTACATCTACTTATTTGAGGAAAACAAAAATTCCTATTATTTCAGCCTCAATTTATCAAATTTTTAGTTCCTTGCATGCCAAAAACACTCATGTACCATAGAATGTTTATGTAGAGCAAATAATAAAACAGACTTTCCCTATTAGAGAGTGCACACATTCAATTATAACTGTAATATTAATTTCTTTCAAAATCTTATACAACCTTAGTGCCTATTCAAAGACCAAATCTTAATTCCTGTTTTATTATAAAAATGATACAATATTAATTTGAGTAAGTTTATGTGTTCACTAATATTGATTAAATATTCAGCAAGTATGCCCAGCACTGTGGTACTTGTAAGTATAGAAAATAAAATAGATAAGGCACAACACTTTCACATTTCAAATCGTGCTTTTTAGACAAATAGTTTTCAGACGTATGGCAAAATGATGAACTTGGACTAAGATATTTTGTGTTTTGAACTGCCACTGTGATTGGGACCAAGAGATAGTACAGAAAAAGTTTAAAGGAGAGAGTCTATAAATTACTGGCATTTTGTAAGGATCATAATACCTATATGATGAAAGCTCACAGAACTTTTGTAAGCCTCAGTTTACTCACCTATAAATTGGGAGCTGTAACAATAACCATTAAAAGACCTATGACTTCTATAAAGCCCCTAGAATAGGGCCTGCCTAATGTCATCTGATAGTATTATGAAATTTCCAACATATTTTATAATTACTTTGATATATATGCATATCACAAATTGTAGTATATTGATTTGTATATAATTGCCTTATGAAAATCTGCACTGCTTAAAATAGTTTATTTGCTGACCTCTACTAATTCTAAATATTTAGTAACATTACCTGCAAATATTCGTAAGTTACTGATCTCTTTCCAGTGTTTAGGTCTCCTATATTTCTCTTGTTTAATAAAATTGACTAACATTTTCAAAAAACTGTTAAATGTCTTTCTAGTTGAAATACCTCTTCAGATATTTTACCATTGCCTCTAACATTAGTTCCTGTACTAAATACAATGAGAAAATGATTCAATATTTTTGTAACATCTCATTTATTAATTAGCAATCTCTTTGTGAAATATATGTTTCATGAATTACCAGCTTTCTTTTATATGTTTGGGTATATAGAATTTTTACGATTGGAGATAAAATTTTCTATTTTAAAAACTAATTTTTATTTTACAAAATCTTTTCAAGAAGTCTTCCAGAATTCATGTTTTTCTGTCTTGTTATTTGCATGTATACTCTTTCATGTTATTAATTATATTACACTGTCTTTCCTGTCTTTTTTTGTTTGTCTTTTTGAGGCAGGGTCTCACTATGCAGTTCAAGCTAGCCTTCAGCTCACTTTGTAGCTGAGACTGGTCTCAAACTCACAACTATCCTCCTGCCTCAGCCTCCCGAGTGCTGGTATTAAAGGTGTGCACCACCATGCCCAGCTTTCCTGTCATTTTTGCTGTGTATTTTTTATGTAGCTTCCATCTCTTTAAGTAGCTTGTTCCTTATACCTAATTACTTGATTTTATTTACTTAATTAAAACTTCAAATCAAATTTAGCATTGTAGTAAATCCATCTCTGAATGAAAGAAGTCTGTCTAACCCTTATAGTCTAGTCACTACTGTGCTTGAAATTTTCTCTCTGACCCCTCTTTAGCAAAACGTGTTTGTTCGTACTAAATAAATGAAACAATACCCTCTATCAGATAACTACTGATATCAGTAACACTATGAGGAATAAAAAACACTTACTGAAATAAAACATTAATTTATCCTGCTAGTCCCTGGATTTACAATTGTGTTTGGCTCAGCTAGGCCATTGTAACATCAGCTAGATTCTTCCATACTTCTGTGCTCAAATGCTGGGTCCTTTTGTCCCCTCGTTGTGACTGTGTAAGACTTCCAAGGTGGGCTTTTCATTGACAACTTATTTCTCCTATGAAATTTTTGTCTTTATGCAAATACCTTCCATGAACATAGGTAGTCACAGCGTTGTGAGAGAGAAGGCGGAAGCCCAGTTCCAAAAGGTTGTCAGATTTATTAAAGAAACAGTAAATGAAAGTGCATGAAATACAGATCATTGCATTTCTTCTTCCAAAGGATGAAACTACTTGTTTTTCCTTTCAAAATAGCTACATAAAATTTATAATAATGTAGAAATCTTCACCTGAAATCCACTGTTGTTTATATATGTAAATGTTAATTTATATTTTCCATATGTTTGGAACTCATTACTGCATCCCTACATCTTGCCAGAATCAGCACCTGAATGTACAGCATCGGTGATTAATGAGAGCAGCAGCTAAATTCCTGGCCACCCTCCAGATATTTGTGAAACAACACACAGCTGGTCCAAAACAGAGAGAAATAAGATTTACACTTGATTAGTACATAAATGCAAATTGCAGAAGAGACCCCTACATTTTTTCTAAATTTTTTTTTTGTTTTTTCCAATAAAAAACTCATTCTTTTTATAATTCATATGTTGTAGGAGCCACTGTCCCCACAGTTTACCTCCAGTAAATTTTGTCTTAGCTGGTGAGAAGTCCATTTACCTAACAACACCTCTTGCCTAAGCTTATACAGGCTCACCCCACCTTCCAGCGTCAACATCCCAAAATACTTGTTTCTTCTCTACTAAGTGTTCAGATTGTCATTGACAGAGTTAAGTTTGGCTTTCATTCTATTTACAGTCAATGAAATGCAGTATGTAACTCCTTAAGGTACATACACTTAGAGGATGATTTAATCTAATATAACTTGATCTTTGATACTAACAATAAAATAAAGTCATCTTTATTAATGAAAACACTGCTAGTTTTAATGAATTTGAACTGAAATTCTGTGCTTGAAGGCATTTGCTAAACTTAAGCAAAGCAGAGATGAGTAATGAATTCTAGGGAACAAATCACAGTCAAAGTAGTGACTATCTGTGAATAGAAATATCTGGTCACAAAATAATAGAAATAATGGGCTAAGCTGCAACATATTCAACGAAAAGTCTTGTGAAATTTAAATTTTAGTTCTGAACTAGAAATAATGGAGGGAAAGAGGGGGAGGTGTGCAGCAAAATTTATACATAAAAGATCCAGTAGAAAATTTGAATCATAGAAAAGAAATGTACAATTATTATCAAATGTAAAAAGAACAATAAAACTTCAACCCAGAGTAGTGAATGACATGAAGTCATTAAAGTATGGGATTTCCATGAGGCTGAGAAGAATAAATCTGAATTTCTTTTTAAAATAATCATTTATAATTATACATATACACGGATATAAGGATATAAATGACCCATTTTATTATCATTTTCACATTAAACACTACTAGGATGCAAAAGTAAACTGTAAGAGCCATTCAAAGCACCTACATAGGATTTTACCTTAAAGTACGTGTGCAGACGTCAGACAAATCAATATGGGGGACAGATGTTTTCTGGTGCATTTACTTTCAATAAAATTGAAGTAGATTTAATCTGCCCGCTGATACATTGTTAAAATAATTTCGTATAACAAACTACTTTGTGCTTTTTCACATTTAAATGAAAACATTTAAAGTGTTCAGTGAATTGGCTGTAGAGAAGCCTTCTGCTTAAATTTAAGTCTTTAGGTGAAAATGCTTCTCAGTGATTACGTACTGTAGCCTTTAAAAAATATGTCTCAAATGCATGCATTGTGAGAAAAGTATTAATTATATTAAGTGACATAGTACTTCCAATAAATGTGAGCTTTCTATTTCATCTAAATGTTATGTTTTGATCAATTCCGTAATCCAAATTATTCTACTAATTTTTAAAAATTATATTTCTGAACAGCATGAAATAAGTATATACATATTAATGTATACTAGTATTTTTGGTGGAGAGAAGTATAGAGATATAGACTCTCAGGAATAAATAGCACATTAAAACAGATATAATGCTCAAAATAGAACTTCAAGTCCATGAAGAAAAACAGACGTGGTCTACTTTTGTTCAAAATAAATGATTTTTTTTTTTTTTCAGTACTGGGGATCGAACTCAGGACCCTGCGCTTGCTAGGCAGGCGCTTATTCCACTGAGCTATATCCCCAGCCCCTAAAATAAATGATTTTGGCACTTCCGATTACTCGTAAACTTTCTCTTCAAATAAGTTACAATATCAGACCTAGGAATTAAAAAGACTAAATGGGCGGTGCTGACTGAGAGAGAGAGGGACTGATACTTCAATCTCCGTTACTGGTCCTGAAACTGCAAAGACAGCATTGAACATACTGTATAGTATCATCTTTATAGTCCATCTCTACAAAATGACTACAATAGCAACTTTACATTAAAAACTATTTCTCTAGTATATTTATATTCCAGGTAGAAAACTTTATGCTGGTAGTTGCTGTCTTTAAATTCTGTTGAAATTTTAGTATAGAATTGTTTTTATAAAACAATTTAAATAATATAGAAAAGTAACATATCAAATAGAAAGAGTCATTATCCTATAATTATCTTTGTAGGTCCCCACCGTCTCATGCTAACAGTGCCTTACATGTCATTTTCTATGTCAGTGTTTCTAAAAATGTATAATTTGCATACAGGTATATAAAATGCCATATGCTTTTGTTCTGTGAGAAACACGTGGTTTAAATAGTGTTGAAAGTTACCAGAATTCTTTTGAGGAGTGGCCTTGTAGGAAAAGCTTAGAATACACAGGAGAGGAACAAAGCATATCAATTAATCTGGAAACAGAGGCAGATTTACAAGCTCCTAAAGAGGTTTCGGAAAACCAAGAGGACAAGCTGAAGGATAAATGTATTTAGTTTTCTTTTCTTTGTTTTTAAAGACTTTTCTCAAAGTTTCGGCAGTTTTATGTTAAAGAGATTGGGAGATAGTGATGTTGAATTATATTTTGTCTTTGTTAAATTTTTTAGGACTTCTTCAATTGCCTGAACAACTTTTACTTCAAATAACCAGTCATACTGCTAATAGCTTTTTTCACTCACTGATACACTTTGCAATTTTCAGCTTCCCTCTACCATAGCAGTAAGCAGTACAAAGAATTCTTGAACAATCTTAAGTGAAATGCATGTTGCTGGTATTATGTGATTTTTGCTTTATCACTTACTCTATCTATAAAATGCATGTTCATATTGCTATTTTTGACACATTTGCCCACATTATTTGCATCTGTATATTATTTATGGATGGATTGCACTTTTTCTGGGCAAGTAAGCTACATACCTCCTAGACTTTTGATGTGTATTCTTGAGATTAAAATACTGCACATTACGGATATTGCATGGATTTAACTTAATAGTACTATTGTCTAACCTGACTATTTTAGTTTGGAAATTAATAAATGCATTTCAAATTTCAGCTCTTTATGTTCTTCTTCCACTTCAAATATTTTTAATCTAAATTTTTGCCTTGCTGGAGATGGAAACAAGGACCTTGGAAATACTAGGCAGTATTCTAATAATGAGCTACACCCTCAGGCCTCAGATGCATTCTATAATCTATTTTTATGCAGTATTGAGCTATTTGGACTATTTCCATAGCACCTATTTGTCTCTTATGATTCTGACATTTCGAAGGCTGGTTTCCTTCCTGTTTTTCAGAAGAATATTTCTTATTTAGGGTATTTGTGCATGATATTCCAGTAGAGCAAGATTATGTATTCTCGATGTGAGTATGATGTAAATGACTGAACATCCATCCCTTTCAGAATGTTGCATTTGGAGCCCTATCATTTTCTTGGCCCACTCTTTAATGACACTGAATTTCCTCACCAAGCTGTGGTGGTGCTGAATCTCTACACTGCACAGCTCATGCATTTCCTGTGTAAATAGTAAGCGATCTGAGGAAGGCAACTCAAGCACATAAAAACACCCTGATGCTCCTTAAAATATTTGCATATACATAACATCTGTGAGCGATTCTTGCCTGAACAAATTTTTAGAATTTTGGTGGATTTGTAATACTGCACAAATGGAAGCTACTCAAATGCTAATTAGAAGGACAATGAGAATACAACTTTAGCAAGGTCCGTAGAAGTAACTTTTACTCTACAGAGAGAAATTAATGGAAAACATCTATATGTAATGGTAAGTTAAGAACAGACAAAATATGGAAAATACCCATCTGATTTTAGGCCATGTGGCCAATCATAACCTGGACAAAAGACGCTCCTTTAACACATGGTGGTGAGAGGAAAGAACAAATCTTGATTTATATTTCTGACCCTGTATTAAAGTCAAATCAAAATTGATCTAAGAGCTCTGTATTCATAAACAGAACCACTGAATCTCCTTGATTGAGATACTTGACTACATAAGCATGGACAAGGGCTTCGCAAACATAGCCTCAGGGGTACAAGAAATAATACCAATAATCAACAAATGATATCATGTCAAATTAGAAGCTTCTAAACTGTAAAAAGAGAGTGGTCCTGATACAGTGGTATCTCGGTTCCTGAACTAATTCTAGTTGGAATCAGAGTCATCAAACAAATTCGGCAACGAAAACCATGGAAAGAATTAAGCTCGTGAACTGAAGTACCATTATATTTTGTTGATTCAGCAGATTTCCAGGTCTCCTGTTCCCGGGAGTTGCTAAGACTAGCATATCGGTTTGCTGCACCCTACTTCAGGCTGTTGCCATTCGTTCTGCATGCCCCACACGACTAGCTCCGGTTTTTGTTTCTGGACTTAGCCTCAGCATTACATCCTCTCTGCTAATAACTCTTAGTATGATGAATACTTCATTTCCATATAAGGCTCGACCCTGATATACTGAATTGAAGTTAGTCTGATTTGGGTTACAGTTGTGGTTACTTTGAGTATATCAGCACCTGAATTTAATTCTAATTTTATGTCTGTAAACCTGTGGGTGAAACCAACACCTAACAAATAACTAAAATGCCAAATAACTAAAATTTCTGAACAGCTTAGGAAGTAACTTTACTCACCCAAATTGCCCAGAAGTAAAGGTTTGACATTGGGACACTTTTCAAACAGGGTCTCACAAGGTTGCCCTAGCTGAAATGGACTTTGTGATCCTCCAACTTCAGCTTCCCTAGTACCTGGGATGACAGCTGTGTGCCACTCTTCTAGGCAGGAAAATGCTTTTCAAACTAGCATTTGATTAGCATTCACCTTCCCTCTTCCTGTACTACCAGTATTTACTTAAGATAAAACCCAGATGATGCCATAGTGAGACTGGAAAGAATGGGTCCCCTGGAACAAGGAAGACTTCTCATCTTAAAAGGTAAATGTTCAGATGCAGACAGAGGGAAGTTCTTCAGAGACAAAGGATCTGGGCACTGACTTCAAGGAAATCCTCTCCCCACCTAAGAAAGAACATGACATACGTCACAGTACACATTGTGGACTATTTGAAATTTTTAGGTGTATCAGTTTTGCTTTTGTTTTGAAAGTAGAGTTACTAAGATCAAGAGACTGGAACTGACTTGACTCCCTGTGAGACTTAGGGGTAGACAGACCTTTTAGTTACTTGCTTGCAAGTCAGCCAAGCAAATGTCTCTCCATGACCTTCTGGATACCAGGTTGGCAAGTATCTCTCTAGGAACAATTCTGAATACCATAGCTCTAAAATAAAGCGGATAGGATATAAAGGAATTCTTAGTTGAGAAAGCAGTGTTAAGACTGGTGTGGTGGTGCCCACCTATAACCCCAGCATGCTGTGAGGCTGAGTTAAAAAAGTCACTAATTTAATTCCTACTTGGGCAACTTGCAAGAATTTGTCTTTAAAAAATAAATTAAAGGGAAGAGGGTGTGGTTCAATGCAAGTCTCCAGTATTGTCAAAAAATAAGATAAAATAAAAAAAATTCAGATGTAAAAAAGAAACCCAACAGAATGAGAAGACTAACATCTACGGGAAGTTAGCATTTGGAAAATTAGATTCTGCAAAATAAAAGACCCAGTCAAACAATGAGCAACTGAAATGAATAGACATCTATGAAAAGCAGAATGGCCCAGAAATACATGAAAATATTTACAGCATTTTTTGCTATGAGGGAAATGAAAATTGAAACAATACTGAAATTTCGTGTTTTTTAGAAAGAATTTCTATCATCCAAAACTCAAAAAATGACAAATCCTGATGAGGCTGTGGGAAGCAAGGTACACTTCTATGGTACTGGCAGGAATGTAAAGCAGCGCAGCCACTCTGGGAAATGCTAGGGGATTCCTGAAAAAAATAAAAATAGAAATTCCACTGGACTCAGCTCTCTGTCTCCTAAGTATTTTCCTAAGAGATAAAGTCATCATGGTACAGAGTAAAACACATCTTTTGCATGTGTATAGCATTATAACATACAATAGCCAAATTATAAAAGTGGACTATACACTCATCATCAGATAAATAGACATAGAAAATGCTTTAAATATACATCGTAGAGTACTACTCAGCCACAAAGAGGGAAAAATATGTGTAGTTTATAGGAAAACGGCTGTATTTAAGTGAAATAAGTCAGTCATAAAATGATTAATACTAGTTTCTTAAGTATGAAAGAACCAAGGATAGTAAAAGAGTTATGTTAAGAAAGAGCAAGTTAGACTCTGTAGAGATGGAAAGGGCATCTGTGGAAAGAGGGAGAGAGGGTGGATAGGAGGATTCGTAATGATTAAGAAGCAATCTGCACGCGTACTGAATCACATATGATTTGTGAATATAATCGCTATGTTTTGCAAAGGTGTACTAACAAAAATTAAATAAATAAGCCAAGAATCAGTGTATAATTACCTTTTGATGCAATTTATATAAATTTTAAAAGCTGGCAAGATTAATCAGTTCTATTAGAAGTTGGAATGGGAGTTACACATGAAATGGGAGGAGGACATAGGGAGACTAGCAGGAAACTTGGTACATTCTACTTCCCGACCTGGGTGTACATGATGTACTCACTTTGTAAGAAAAGTCATTAAGTTTTATACTTATAACATTTCCACTTTGTGTGTGTGTGTGTGTGTGTGTGTGTGTGCGCGCACGTACACACACACACATTACTATATAGTTTGCCAGAGTTTCCATAACAAAATAGCATTGCAGAATGATGTAAGTTACAGAAAAATACTTTTGCACAATTCTGAAGGATAGAAATCCAAGGTCAAGGTATCACCAGGGTTGCTTGAGAAATCTCCCTTTGGCCTGTTGGTGGCTGCTTCTCGCTGTGTCTCACCTTGGCTGCCTCTTGTTGTGTGTATTATACATGGATTCCCACTTCTAAAGAGAGAAATAGCTGGGATCACTTATAATGATCACTTGTAATGATCACTTGTAATGATCTCATGTGAAGAACCTTCTCAAAGACCTTGATCCCCAAGTGAAGTCCTGCTGTGAGGGCCTGGGTACTATGAGTACACCGGACTGTTTCTGAGGGTTAATTCAACCATTCACAGCTACAGTTCAGTGAACATTTTAGGAAAAATCATGGGGTAAACTAAAGCAACAAATAAATTGAACTTGAGGAAGGCTGTGGGAGACAACTGAAGCAATGTGAGTGGCACTGAGACAAGCACTATATTTTCAAAGACAAACAGAGCTCGTGGTGGGTGGATAGATATACAGGTAGATTGGGAGAAAAATTCAGCCAGAATGAAACAGGAGACTGTATAATGTGGGCCTTTAAGGTAAACAAATATCTACCTTGAAAATACTCTTCAAATCCCTCAAATCATTGAAATATAACTCACTGAGTCATATTCAGTGAATAATCCGAACTCCACAGTATGCATAGTTTAGTATTTTTCATTTCACTTATACTTGCAGTAGCCCTCACTACAGTATGTGCGACTGTTGGAGTACAGTATGAACCACAGTTAGAAAATTAAAAATAAAACACATGTTGAGAAATCTGCTAACTGTTTACCCCTAAAATGCTCTGAACCAAGATTTTTGCAGGAATTATTAATTTAAGGGCATACATAAAAATTTAAAAACTGAAGGAATGTAGTCAACCTTCGTACTGTATAATTTCTAATATAACACTCCTTAAAGAACCTCAGAAGAAGCCAGGTGTGAGGGCTGATGCCTATAATTCCAGCACGTGGGAGGCTGAGGCAGGAGGATCTGTGTATTTGAGACTAACCTGGGCTACAGAGTGAGGTCAAGTCCAGCCTGAACTGCACAGTGAGACCCTGTTTCAAAAAGACTAATAATAAAAAAAAAGAACTTCAGAAGAACTTATTTAAGTGGGAAGCTGAGCAACGGTAAAAGGAGAGGGAGGAAGAAGGGAAAATGGATTTAAAGAAAAAAGAACTGAAGAAAAAATGGAAATAAAAAAAGGAAAAAATGGAGATAGAGGTTTTACAAATTAGAAGGGGAAAGGATGGAGGGAGAGGAGGGGAAAGAGATTAAAAACATGAATCTCTGTTATGTCTGTGTACAAATAGCCCATGACAAATGCAATTGCTATGTACTGCACACATGTACTAATGAAACAGGGTGATTTGGTTTTGAAAATGCAGAAAGCATTATGTATTGAGTTGTAGAATTAATTTCTTTAAAATAATTTTCTTTTTTATTTGTACCAGGAATTGAACTCATGAGCTTACACTTGCCAGGCAAGTACTAAAATAACTTTTTTAAGATCTAAGTTTAAATATAGTTTAGGGGAGGAATTATAGACTGAAAATAGAAGAGATACTAGGGATATTCTAGTCTAGCTGTTTCACATTCCAAACTGGGGCGAAATGACAGTTTGTTGAATGACACCCCCTGCAGTTACCTTAATTGACAGAAAAGTTGGGACTAAAACACATTTTACAAGAGTTTGTTCTCCACCCTCTAAAGTGGCAGTTGTAGAAGTTATTTGGTTTAGGAAGAGTATCAGACCCATGAAACCTTCCCACAGTGTTCATCCAAATTGAACATGAAGCTGTGAACATGAAGCTGTGAAAGAGTAGCAACCATGACGGAAAGAACACAAGCATTTTTATCCTTTTGTGCCAGTAGGAATTCACTGAGCATGATAAACTCGTAAAGTTTATAAAGTGAAAATAATAGAAAAAAAATCTGAATTCATGGAGAGGGCAGAATAGATTGAGTGGCTATTGAAGAAATAGTCTAAGAAATTTTAAAAGCATATTTGGATCAGTATTTGGCTGAGATAATTAAATTGTTTGCAATTAGCTATGAATGACTGCGGTATAAATTCGCCTACAACCAAACAATAAAGTATGGATTATGTCCTCAGAACAGTGAAGGTGCAATTTGACGTGTGTGAGTCATCAGAGCTAACACCGTGAGTTTACAGACCCCACACCCAAAGCTGCTTCTGCTGCCTTGCTCCCGAGCCCAAATGTTTACATTTGAGACATGTATCTGCAGTGATTCTGACGCTCTTGTCCTTCCACTACCCTTCGAAGACAATATTTTAAAGGACCAACCCTTCTTAGCAGTACCTTTCTCATCTATGCTCCTGGCTGCTGTTCTTTGCTTGCTCTTGTGAAATTTTATTGCAGACATTCATGACAAATAGACTAATTCTTCACACATCCTGCAAATATGCAACTTTTAGGTTAATAAAGCTGTTTTATTTAAAAATAAACTAATTCTGACTTATCAATGTATTTAACTCATTACTTTTCTGTCACTCTAAATACATTGCAATATAACTTAAAATGCCCATCTTTATTGCTTTCTTTAAGATATGCATTATAAAATAAACATAATAATGTCCCAATGCATTATACCAATTTCAGTGTAAATTAGACTATTAGGACATCCCACACCAATTTGATGTTACGTAAACTTGGCTTTTTGTAGGTGATATAAAAGCAAATATCCATTTCAAAGTTACTACACAAACCCTTCCTAATTACATATGCTATTATACAATCTCATTTAACTTTGTGTCATACTCAGTATCTTGGAATGTGTTCTGTTATGTTGAGTGGTGTGTCTCTCTGAGAGGGACCACTAATAAAAATGCAGATTCTAATTCAGTAGGTTTGGGGTTGAACATCAAAATCTGCATTCCTACACACTTCCAGTGGAAAACTTCTGCTCTGTGGGTCACATTCAGACAATAGTGGTGATATGGAGAACAGTTATTGCACTGAGATGTGAAAACTTCGTGTTGTGAGTGTATTTGTTCGGCTGTTCTGACAACAGTGGTCCGGAGGATGTTTGTTCAATCTACCTATGGAGCTTATGGACAGGACATGTTGATTTCTTTTGTCGATTCTTGAATGATAAAATGTTTCTCACTACCCGAGGTAAGTTTTCTTCCTGCACACTCTTGTACGGGAGCTATCCTGTCTGCTTTTGTTGCCTGGAAACGACCTGCTCTGCAGCAGGACTCGCTTATCTCTTTAGTTTGCACTGGGCAGAGATAAACTTGCCAGTTTTTGCCACTTAACTCAGTGAACGCTTGGTAAAAAGCAAGAAAAGCTTAAAGCCTTGCTTGTAAATGAAAAGCCAAGTTATAAAGAAATAATAAAAATAATAGTATCTATCATTGGAAGATTTCTGATAAAACAGTTTGAAAGACAGATTCCACATATTTTTGAGCTACAGTAAAATATTTGGAACAAAGTTCAGGGTATTTTGATTCATGCAATTGAAAGCACAAAAGCAAAAACAAAAATAATATGCAAAGATAATCACCTTATTAGGAGTCCTGAAATAAGCTTTTAAAATCATTCTTATATCTAAAAGCATCTCTGCACAGATCTGATATTGAAAAGTATGCATTACGCCTGTGATGAAGTCAGGATATTTCGCCATCTTTCTGTACGGCAGCAAAAACATCTCAGCATCTTGCCATTAACGTGCTTTTCCTTCCTCCCGCCGTTTCCCACAACTTCGAGAGAAACGAAAACTGTAGCATGAATTGAAAAGGGACAATTTAAAGAAAGGAGATGTAAATTGAGGAAAAATCATTGTTTTATGTTAAGTGAGTCTTAAACCTTCTGAGGTGTATTCCATACAGAGAACAAACAGCAAATGTATTTTCATCTCCCAAGAGGAAAGCTTGCTACTAAAATTTCCATCCTAACTTTGTGTTTATTCTTGGAACTTCTCTCCGCAATCAAACATTGACTGAAGATGAGAACGAGGAAGGCGTGCATTCACACGCATCTCAGTCCTTTGTATACTGCTGCTGGAATTATTATGATAACTGCACTGCAAGGGTGGTTTCTAGTTTACTTGTAATTAGGGCCTATCGCAAGAAATATATTGATTTTTCTATAATTGAAATTTGTGAACATTTAAATGCTCTGTTATATGTAGTAATTTTTTTTTGAAAAGTGGGACAAAAACATGATTGCTGGTCTATAAATAATACAAACCTATGGAGTCATAATGAAAAAGCTCAGAGGGGACATAGGTAGAACAATACCATCTATTTATTAACTAAAATAAAGAAAACAATATATTGCTGAAAGCTATTTTTCTCTGTGCAGATGGGGCTAGTTCAGGTCTGACTTCTTTGCTCTCTTGGGATGTAGTGGGAATGAAATCAGTCGATAAATATAAAACTGTTTTGCAAACTGAAATATTGTATAAACAAGTACTTTTTCCCCAATATTCATTGCATAGTTACATAATGTAAAGTTGTGAAATTAGT
This sequence comes from Dinomys branickii, assembly GCA_004027595.1. Classification (NCBI taxonomy): domain Eukaryota; kingdom Metazoa; phylum Chordata; class Mammalia; order Rodentia; family Dinomyidae; genus Dinomys; species Dinomys branickii. Next base: position 29,113 of record PVLD010002708.1, on the reverse strand, counting down.
CCCAGAAAATTTTTATGGAATTTTCCATGGCATAATTTCATCAGTTACTTATCATGGTGATCTTTGATTGGTTTAATTGAAATTCTCTATCTTTTTTAAAACTTGTATTAGTACATGTCTGCAGTTCATAATGATTCCATTCACTGTATGGGACAGGTGCATGGATATAGCACGTGTCAGCCCTTTTATCCCTTCCATCCATCCAACTTTTATCTTTCCAGCATCGGTTTCATTTATTTATCTTAAAAAATGTATTCAGTTAATTATCATGTACACAGATTGAAAACCAAAATAATATGCCAAAATTATATAAAACATATGAAAACAGATACTGATTCAAGGTACAGGTTTAGAGACATTGTCTGCCTTGTACTACAATATCTTTTTTTTTCTACAATATCTTTATTTTTCTCTTTTTTCCTATTATCTGTCTTTTATTTCAATATCTCTCTCCATATATATATATATTTATATATAATATATCCATATCTATATATCTATATTTCTCTCTATATATCTATCTGTAAATCTCTCTCTCTCTTGTGATAAGCTTGTGTATCTAAGTGACTTCAGTTAACACTGTGATGTCAAAGGACCCAGAAAGCAGTTCTTTTACTTCTTAGTTCTCCTCTTAATCTTGTATTATATCCTATCCCTTATTTAAAGACTAAAACAAAAGCTTAAAAAAGTAGAACTCATTCTAGAGAAGTAGTAAAAATTCTTAATTGTGAAAAAGTTCAACGTATTTCAATATATTCAGAAGCATTTCACATAGCTACAACTTATTATGCACCATCTATCATATAGCATATGTTGAATTGTCATAGTCCTGTCAAAAGTCTTGTTTACAGAACTGCTCTCAGAAAGAAAAAGTAAAGCTCTGCACTGTACTTACAAACCCTCCACTGCTCTCCGAAAGGTATAATATACACACACTGTTAAAATAACTGCAATAGGTCTTGTTCTTATTAGAATATTCTCTTTGGCTTTGGAAACACTCAAATTTCTACCATTATCCAATTAACTAATATTAAAAACATGTTATTTTTATGTTCTTTACTTTGATTCTCATCCTACAGTCATTTAATCTTGCAATTTGCAAACAATTCTTAGAGAAAGCAATAATTTTACTTGCTATTTTTATTTACATAAAATTCCTCTTTATCTTTGTGGAACAGTTAATTGTTTTTCTTTAGCACTTCAATTGTTTCATGGTACCTTTTCAATTGTTTTATAGTACATATATAAGATGCAGCAACAGAAACATAAATGCAATTCCAGGGTGATAATTCAATTTACTGAGACTAAAAGTTTCAATTTTCAAAAAAACTATAAAACTTATCAAGAAAAGAGCAAAACCTTTATTCGTAAAGTGCATTTATTAATATTCAACAAACTAGTTAAACATAGATTATTGTAGCCGTCTGACTCCCTTCATCTTACTGTGTCATCTCTCTTTGAATGGTGCGTTTGGACTTCTGTTTAACAGGCATGACAGTCAATCTTTACTCCCTAAAAATTGAGAAAATTCTGATAGTCTCTTTCCAGTTTTCCACAAAATAATCTTTCTCTCAAGAAAGATTAGTCTGTAGAAATTAGAAAGCAAATTTAAAACAGCAAGCTTATTGCCCCATAAATTTTAAAGTGCACAGAGAAGAATAAAATGGCAGGCACAGTCTTTCTCATTTCTGCCCATGGTCCTTCATCTAGTGTAACTTTAACACAGAATTTACCCTCCAGCAATTTAGAATTCTAGTAACAGATGTGTTACATATTTGGGGCCTGGTAGATCGGGACCCCAAGGTAAACAAATGGACTCATTTAGCCCTCAACTGAGAAAAGCAAGCTATCAGTATATTCCAAGTTCAGAAAACAGCAAAGCTGCAAGAAGAAAGCCAGGTGTAATTTCAGAGAAACTGATTGTAATCCTTTCTATCCACCTAAACCAGTGTAGAACTACAGTTGGGACTACTTGGTCTTTTGAGGGAGGACAGACCAGTAGGATAAGTTACTACTGATCTTAACCACAAAGGGGTTACTGACCAGCTTCCTTAGTGTTGCAGGCCTTGATGGTTATTGGTGAATTTCTTGGAATATTTGTGGGTATCTATCAGGAAGGATTATGTATGTTCTTTGCCAGTATAAAATCTGTTTAGCCAGTTGAATGAATGGCTTGTGCAGGTGATTCTAAATTGAGGTGAAGTTCAGCTGAGAAATAGGATTTGTTAAAGACACTATGGATAGGATGGGATGAGTTTAGAAAGGTCCTTGAATAGATGTTTTCCAAGAAGTGAAGAAAAAAATGGATCTTACGACTTTCTAGATAGAGTTGTGGGCATCGATGAGGACTGAGGCTTACACGTCCCTGGGACTGCCGGAGAATGCTTCTGACTTTCACACACATGGAGAACGTGCCACTAGGATTACTTTCTCTACGTGGGTTTGGGGAGACCGGCACTTCTAGGCTTTCATGGGTGTGTGGGTGGGTGTTAGAGCTAGTATCAGCAGGTCTCTATTTACCGACAGCCAGGATACAGCCAGATGTAAGTCAATCATGATGAACAAAAAAGGAGTAAGATGCGTGGTATCTTCTGCTCTGTTAACTTTGCAGGATTTCTATTATATTAATAAAATGATGATGGACAACTGAGGAACACAGAAATGTCTTATGTTTTTAAAATAATTAGATTTTCACTGAGGAAACATATTGGCAGACAGGTAGGTGTGAAAGAGGTGCACATGCCTCTGATCCTTCTATATTTATTTTATTTTACTCATTGCTCTGTATTGAGCCCAGGGCACCCTTGAGAAGGGACATTCATTTATTATTCAAAACTGAGAAAGCCACACAATAAGTCATCAGTCAAAACTACTGAAAATGTCAAGATTCATTATTAAAAGAGTCAACAATTAGGAGGAAATAATAGAGGTGGAGGGTAAAAGACACAGAAAAGACATGTACCTTCTATTAAATAAATAAAACAAATCCTTTAATGAATAGTTTTCCAAGTGTTACATGATTTATTCAAGTCGCTGTAGTAATCTTGTGAATCTTTTTTTTTTTTTTTTTTTTTCCGGCACCGGGGATCGAACTCAGGACTTTGCACTTGCCAGGCAAGCGCTTATGCCACTGAGCTATACCCCCAGCCCCTTCTCTTGCTGTAGTAATCTTGACTTTCACTCTTTTAATTCATCATGGTGAATTCTTCCAAGGAGAAAATACTAGATTACAGTCCCTCATAGAAATAAAAACCAACTGGAGAAATTAAGTGAAATGGACTTGTCAAATAACAACTCATAATCTCATTAGCCTATTCTTTTACTTATCTCACAGGAAATATAATACTTAACATTTGCTGTGAAATATTTTGTGAGTAGAAGACTAACACTTTTCTGAGTGATCGTTTCAACTTTTACAGAGCTAGAAAACAGACTGCTTGATTGTGTGTGAAAGTGTACATCAATTCAACTGTAATGTTCCCTGAACATTGTACAAGTCACACAGAATTACATATACATAGTTTTAAGTTTGCAATTTCATATACAAAAAAGTCATTTCAACTAATACATACTTTCAAGTACAAATTACAAAATTTCTGTGATACCTCCAGCTCATTAAGGCATTTTGAGGAACATCCTTTCTATTCATTAAATTTCTTTCACTTGCTACTAAAACAGTAAGATAGTGAAATCTAAATGTTCTAAATAATTTTGCTAAGAACTCAATTTTATTTAGTTTAAAAATATTATCTATCCAGGCATGCTAAATGTCTTCCAAAACAATTTGGCAACAAGAAGAAATTATGAACATGACTCTCCAGATGTTATTATATGAGCACAAATAAACTTAATACAATTTCGGTGAACTTCATTTCATACAGTATATTCACTAATTATAGACATTAGATGCCTGAATTTAGATTTATTTTGTGTGTTATACCATTATTATGTTATCAGTAAGTGTCAGTAAGCCCCTATTATGATATTAGATTGCACATCGTGTACCATATGCTATACAAAATGAGAAAAATAGATCATTTTCATTCAAAATTTCATGATATTAAATATTTAGTAGTTGATTAAACTATGTCAAATGCCTTTATAATATTCATTACATAGCAGTAATAACTACTGTATTAGTCAGTTTTATTGTTGTTGGCACAAAATACCAGATACCTGTAACTTTAAGGTAGAGAGGGTTATTTTTAGGTTCAGTGAGTTCAGTCCACGGTAATCTGGCAGCAAAGCAGAAAAGAAGGGTTGAAGGGCTCACAGGGGAACGATTCGCACAACAGGGCTGCCAGGAGAACAGAAGAGAAGGTTGGAGTTATGGAAAAGAATATTCCCTGCCAGGGCACACTCCTGGCAAGTGGCTCCTTTCCATCATGCTCTACTACCTAATGTGAAACTCTTGTGTTTAGAAAATCTTCTGGATTTTTTAATGTAAATCAATACTTTGGCAGTTAGGACTAAGATTCTAACTTTTATAGGCCCTAACACCAGTAGTCTGTTGGTAAATAAATTGTATTAGAAAATGTAACAAAATACATATAAACTAAATATAAAATATAAAACATATAAAAGTATAAAAAATATTATAATAGCTTAGCTACCACAAATTAATTGTCAAACTATAATTGAAAGGAAATTAAATTGCATGCAATTAGTTGTTGAAACTATTTTTGTGATCAATTTCAATCTAAATATTGCTGGTTTTGTACCATACATGTCCTGGAGCAATCAAATCAGTCTAAAATATCAAGCTTTTATTCTGCACTAAGAGATTTTCCACTATAATCACCTATTGTTTCGCATTATTCTTAGTTCAAAATTCTCATTGGTATCATGCTTTTCTGTCAGGATTAGTTAATTCAATAGAATGACTAATACTTGGCTCTAAGGGATAATGAGAAAGTTTCTGATATCTGCAACGGATTTTAAACAAGGAAAGAAGACAAAGGCAAACTGTAACGATAAGAAAATGCTGGCTGGTTTCAGTATCAATCTCATGTGCTAATGAATATGAACACTTAATGGAGAATGTCAGAGCATATGCATTTCAACTGGCACTAGAGGAAAAATTGCAAAAAATAAGCAGTAGTGATTGAAGTTCGTTGGCAGGAATATTCACTTATAAAACTCAAAAATATAGCATCTAATATTACAATGGCTAGATTTTGGAAACAAATACTTGACTGGCAATTACATAGGATTTTTCAGATATTGCTGCAGATGAACACTTTATGGATGATAATCTGTTAAGAATAAAGGACAGGTAAGTACTTTCCCTAGCACAACCCAACTCTTCTTCATTTCTGTAGATTTTGCCAGCTTTGAAAACCATTTGTTACTGGCAGGCCTGTAAAAGCAATCAAGAAGAGCAGAAGCACTTATAAAACATACCTGAAGTAAACATGTATTTGTGTTCCTATAATGTGACACTTACAGTGCCATTATGAATAAGAACATCATGGCTGCATTAATTATTTTATTATTTTTCTGTATACTAAGGAGCTTTGGTAGGAAACATTTACTTAGCAGTGCTTGAAATAGAAATATTGATAACATTTAAAAAAGTAAACATACTTTTGCTAAAATAATGAAGTTCTTAAGATTTGCGATCTACCACCCTTATGAAATGGTGTATTGCTTACAGAGTCTATAGCTCAGCATGCTGTTTACCTTCCTACATTTATAACAGGAAAATGTTTGCATCTTTTTATAGTTAGTGTGAACTTCATAGACCTATTACAATCCCAGCGACTTGGTCCCTTTTGTGCTGCTGTAGCACAACACAGAAACTAAGTACTCCATAAGAACATAATGCATTTCTTTTAGTTTTGGAAGTTAGAAAACTGAGTATCAAGGAAGCTGTATGTGGCAAGGGCCTTTTTATGCACCATCCCAAGGTGAAAATCTGTAGGCTAAGAAACCAGGGAAGAGACAACTAGCAGACAAGTGACCTACATCAATGATAAAGTCATTTATCCATTCTCGGAAGTGATGATTTCCTCTAGAATAAGAAGCCAACATTCTTTCTGTTCCTTATAAAAGCCTTGAATTCTGTAGGCTCATGCATCCTTTCTTATAACACCTCTGTGTATACAGCAAGGTTCTACTTAGTACATGACTGACCCTTTTTAAAGAGTTTTTTATTAGTACCTATTTGCCGTACATAATGATTCCGTTCACCATAGAGAATCTGTACCTGTATGTAATGTATATTAACTCTTTGTCTCATTCCCCTCTGCTCCCTTCAGCCTTTCTCCTCCACCTCGTTTATAAAACCTTTGTTTCCATTCTGCTCCTCCATCCTCTTTTTAATCCCTTTTCTCTTTGTTTCTCCCCCCCGCCCCGCTCCCCTTCCCATTTAAACAAGCTCTTCCTGCTTCCCAGTATCTCACCTTCAGTTTGCTTTTTCACTTCCCTTTTGTATTTCTTACCCAAGAGAAACAATGGGATGTTCAAACTTATGTGTCTGTGTCTGATTTATTTCGTTTAAAATTATGGTCTCAAGATGCACCAGTTACGTAAAACTTTTCAAGTTGACCCCACTTTATGAGAGAACGGTGCTCCATTGTGTATAAATATCACTCTTGCTTTATCATCTGTTGATGAACATATGGGCTGCTTTTAACATAGCTATTATAGATCTTGTTCCTAGAAACTTGGTCATATATCACTGTAGTATGTTTCTTTTAACTCTTTCAAAAAAATATCTAGAAGGCCAATAAAGGCAAGGCAAGGGGCATCTAAACTGAAGTTATACTATAAAGCTACAGCAAAAAAATGGCATGGCACTGGCAATAAACCAAACCAAACCAACAACAACAAAAAACACACACACACTCTAAACTTGATCACAGAGTAAAAGATACAGAAACAATTCAACGCACACTCATCTACCTTATCTTTCATAAAGTGATCAAATGCTTTCATGGGAAGAAATATAGCCTTTTTAACTAAAGTACTGGAAAAACTGATTTTCCACATGCTGAAGATTAAACCTAAACCCATATCTCTCACTAGGCACTAAATCAAACTGAAGTGGATCAAAGTTTTAAATATTAAAATAGACATGCTTAATCTGCTGGTAGATAGAATAGGTAAAGCTTTTGAAGTTGTAGGTATAAGTAGACTTTATGAATAAGAGCTCACTTGCATAGGAAATAACAGAAAGAATCAACAACTGGGATCACATCAAATTAAAAAGCTTCAGCACAGCAAAAGGAACCACCAACAGAGTGAAGATGACTCACAGTACAGGAAAAAAATTTACTAGCTGTTCCTCAGACAAAGGACTAATATCTAGAATATATAAGGAACACATAACAGAATCAGAACTCCCAAATTTTTAAACCAAATCCAAAAATGGGCATATGAAATGAATAGATACTACTCATATGAAGAAAGAAATATACATAGCAAATAAATATATAAGTTCAGTGTCACTGGTTATTGGAGAAATGAAGATTAAACAACACTAAAGCTCCATGTCAATCCAGAAAGAATGGCTATTACCAAGAAATCAATCAATAACAAATGCTTATGAAGCCAGGTGTGGTGATGCATGCCTAAAATCCCAGCTCTTGGAAGGAGGATCATCAGGAGTTCGAACCAGCCTGGGCTACAAAGTGAGCTGAAGGCCAACCTGGACTGCACAGCAAGACCCTGTCTTAAAAAGACAAACAAAAAAAAAACCCTTGCTTGTGAGGCTGTGTGGGAAAATTGAACCATTTTCTATTGTTTCTAGGAGTGTAAATTGGTACAACCACTATGGAAATAAGTGTAGAGATTCCTCAACAATCTAAAAGGAGAGATTCCATTTGACTAACTATGACCTTTCCTCCATGGATTTGGGGAGTTGAGGTTTGGAGAAGTCATGCAAAAATAATGATACTCTGGCTATTCTTCACTCAAGGACTAATAAATACTGTATTGGCTCAAAAGTTCCTTGTCTCATTCATTATTCCTGAAATTGTAGTAGACTAGCTTGTTAGCTTTATATTAATTAAAATTTCATACCGTTCAAAATTGCAATTAAGATAAATTAAGAAAAGAACAACTTCTGAAAAGTGAAGTATAAGAATATCAGAACAAATTAATTGAATATGTGGAAGAAACCAGGAACATAACATTCCCATTTTGTTGACTTTCCCCAGCTACCAGGAAATGGGTTGAAAGACAATTGTATGAATAGTGATTTTATTTACTAAGAGTTGTCCCTCTGGGTGAGCTTACTCAGCAATCAGTCCACCCATTTTCCTGATTGTCCCACTGTAACACATACAATTACATTACTACACATCATGGGTAAGCAGAAGATCATGACAAAAGTTATAGAAACACATATACATAGAGCATGCAAAGAGGGAAACACAATTATTATGGCTATAACTTAAGGCAAATATTTATAAATGTAGCTGCTCCATTGAGGAAAAAGAGAAGAAAGGTCATAAACTTTGGGGAAGATCTTAGACACAACATGACAGCCAAAAGTAAAAGCATCTTGTTTAATAGAATAAAGACAGATTTTTCCAGTGTTGTCTGATTTTTTTCACTTTTCTAAATACTTGTGGTAAATTAAGAAGAAAGACTGGAGACAGGGACCAAAGAGGGGAAAAGAGGGAAAAAGAGAAGGCAGGCAGGCAGGCAGGCAGGAAGGAAGGAAGGAAGGAGAGAAGGAAGGAGGAAGAGCAGAAAGTGAGGGAAAGAGAAAGGGAAGCATGGGGTAAAGAGTGAAGAAATACAGACATGAAGGAGAGAGGAAGAAATGTAGGAAGGAAGGCAAGAAGCTAAGAAAGGAAAGAATGAAGAAGTAAGGGGAAGGAAGAGAGGGAGGGGAGGAAGGAAGGAAGGAAGGAAGAAGTGAAGGAAGGAAGGAAGGATAAAGTACAAAGGAAGAGAGGAAGAAAAGGAGGCAGGGAGGAATGGATGAAGGCAGGAAGGAAACAAGGAAGGAAAAGAAGAAAGAATGGAAAGAAGGAAGAAAACAAGCAGGAGAGGAAGGAAGAAATAAAAGCAGGGTGATTATAAGGTTTCACAGTCCCCAAGAAAGACTAAAATTGATCTGACCCTATCTGAGTTCGCTGGGGAATTTCAGAAAGGAGAGGGTCTTAAACTCATGTCAGTGTTTCAGACACAGAGCTCAGTGTCACCAAAGTACCCATTCTTGCAGAGCATAAGACCAGTTGCAGGTGATAAAGCATCATGAAGTTGACAGTGGAAAAAAAAAGGGAAGGTGAATTTGTGTTTGATTCTCTTCCGGCCAACTCATGGTTTTGGGTTTCTACTGAATGTTATTAAGTATAGATAAACAGAGTTACAATGCTTTATTTGCTTATCTGTGAAGGTGTTAAGTTAGACAGACAAGAATTCTCTCAGTCAGGAAGAACCCCCCTAAAATGCTAATGCAACACAGGAAGAAGTACTTTATCATCGTACAGTTCACTCCCAAGCACACCAACAGAAACACTATGAAACACGGGAAGTCACTGTCAAATTGCAATTTAAAATTTTAGATACAGTAAAGCAAGGTATATCGCACCTCAAAGTTCTTCATGCATAATGAAAATGTCAAGTTGGGGTTTATAGGGAATTATCACTTGCTATTTTAATTTGAATTCGTTCATCCAGTTGTTATAGACAGTTGGGCTATAGCTGAATCCATCGTACAAAACTACATTAAGATGCTCTTTGAAATGACCGTCTACCTTTTCTGTACATGACTGTTTTCTAAAGGCAATGAGTCATTTGCATTCGTATGGAGAGGTCTCCACAATCCACTGGGAGGGTTCTCCATTCAGAGTACATAACTCTCTTGAACTTTCCCTTCATTTCTAGAGAAGGATTTAGTGCAAGAGTTTATCATGTTTTCACTGTCAAATAACATCTTACTCTAGCATATCAGATGCCTCCGTATCAATATTTGTAACTTCACACTATCAGATCTCTACCAGCAGAAATACTTCCAAACACCTAATTTAATTCTGGGTACTGCTTACTAAATAAAATTTATTGGGAGTACTTAGGCTGAATCATTTTGAAGATTGTGGAAATATTGTTCCTTCTCAGCCCCCACCATCTCAACATAATCTTTGGAAACTTAAGATAGTATGTACATTTCATCTGCTCCTTCACATTATCTGCTCAGCAACTTTGTGCGGAGCTCAAATACGCCAAAATATTCTTCAACCACTCTACCTAGCAGGGTGTAGCACAGCTTGTGTTATCTGTACCTAATAGTCCAACTTAATTCCAGACATGCAAAGGGCAAAAATATTCAAACATTAACTAAAACTTTAACCTATATACATAATTTTTAAAATTACAAGGAAAAGTAAGAAAACAATTTCACAAAGTACCTTTTTGTGGTAGAAAATTTTTTTCATACTGTACTTGGATGACGTTTATAGAAATCGATTTATGTGACATAATTATTTAAAGGGAAATGAAGTACCGGAAGTGAGAACAAGCTTGGTAGGACCTGTCATGCTCAAAGTCCTCCCTCTTCGAGATACTCTCCGATTACACGCCATTTTTAATGTATCATACCGGAAAATATTTTTGGCTCGAGAAAACTGGCAAACAAGCAAAACATACGGTATGATCTAAATTACCATCACCACTAATGTGTTTTATTCCAGGCAAATCTGCAATACTGATTCTCAGGGTAGAGCTGAAATACTATTGTGCTGCACCGCAGAATGATTAAATTTTGAAAAGAAAACAAACTCATGTTTACACTAAGACTAATACTTAGTGCTGATATTCTCTCCTATATTTTTAGCCATGGATTCCCAAATGAGTACTTTAAATTTGCTGGCTGGCAGAAAGGGAAAAGCCATGGTGTTTTCTGACCTACTTCCTGTAAGAGATAAATAGCTGGAAATCAGTGACGGAGAAACCTGCTGGGTGCCCAACAAATAGAGGACTGGAAAAGGGACTCCAGAAAAGAAATAGTTTATTTCAAACATGTACTTGAAAGATTACATATACTTGGAAGTATTCTTCTCAAATATTTTTGAAAGAATGGATCCCCTCATTAATTTCAAAGGAATCCTTTCCGAAACGAAGCGAACGTAATGGAGTTGAGGATCTGACAACTGAGCAGGAGAAACTAACTTGGCTAATCATAGAGCATGTGAAGCATGACAGAGTGAAGAAGGGACAGGGTACAGAGTAGAAAATTTTCCAGTGTCTTCAGCTATTTACACTTTTTAATGCTTTCCTTTGTGTGCATGTAAATTGAAAAAAATGCAGCCTGCTCAGAATCTGCACCAAAATATTCATTTAAATTAAATCCTGTGATAAAATCTTTCCTAAAGGTATATAGAAATGTATAAATTTCCTGAATCCAGAAACCAAATTTTGATTTCTCAAACCAAGTGCCATGACTTTTCTAAAATTGTAGGTTTTGTTTTTTTCAAAATCAAAATACGAATGTCTTCAGTACATAAATTTACTAAATCTTGTACTTCTGAAGAAAGGGTAGGACAGTTTATTACACTGTACTGATGATCGAGGATACCAGCAAGATGGCCTCACCACTATGAAGATTCAGCTTGCTGTTCCGTTCTTCATTGTCCTGCCACTAAAGGTAAAGCCTCTACCTTATTGGAATTAGATAAGAATATGCAGCCAATAGAGAACATAGAAACTTCCATCCCAGTGTTTTTCAAACATCACCAAACATATGACTTGTCAGGAAATTTAATTTAAATTGAGATTTGTAACTTAACAGGTTTAGGGTAAGGTCTAGAATTTTTTTTTTTAAACAAATTGTTTATGAATGAATAGTATCAAAAACCCATCACTCTCATTTTTCCAGGAAAAGAAGAGGAAAAAGTAAGTCAAAGAACTTGAATTACCCCTTCAAAATTGAGGCATGGCAGGAAGGAAAATATTTCTGTTTCACTAGAGTTCGCTGTAAGAAGCCTTTCTGAAAAAGTATTATTTTATACGTCAAACTGGGAGTCTCAGGACATAAGAGTGTAAGGTCTCCATGGGATATTTTTCAACCCAAACTCAGGTTTCAAATTTCACAGCAATGTCTTGTAAGGCTATGTTTGCTTCTGCAAATTTCCATTAATTACAAGCCACATCTACCTCTTCTATTTCAGGAGTGGTGTGTCATACCTCTCAGTTTTAGGGTTATTAAACATGGTACAACTTATAGGAGAGGGACAAATGGCAAAGATACATGAAATTAAAAATAACAGGGACAATGTTTCAGCAGTTTGCATTTTTTACAGTAGACTAAGAACTTAATTATCAGTTAACTTCAAACCATAATTTCCTCTACATTTCTTTATAGACAGGTTGTCTGTGCATGGATCAAAGAAATCAATTTAATTGGTTTGACAATGGACTTCTAGAAACTCAGGATTCTCAATTACTTGTTGAGAATTATGGACTTGGAAAATTTAAATAATCACCTCATGAAAGCTATTTAAAAGCAGTTGACCCGAGTGTGTTCATTTCTGCTGTGGAGCTAACGTGCCATTTAAATTCAAACACTGATAATTTTGGTTACAGATGCATACTTTATATGAATGACCTGAATTCTCTAAGTGCTTGCCTTTTGTCTTGAGGTACGGTACAGATATTGCAATTTGTACTTTGGTCTTGTTTACTGTTCCGACAGTAGGTAGTAGACTGGTATATATATATATATATATGGACTTTGTAGGTTCTCTATAAATGATTATAGATATACTGAGAGTTTGAATTCATACTTTATGACAAATTTATAATAAATACAAAATTTTCTGTTTGTTTTTTTCACATGGATTTAAGGGACTATGAAAAGCAACAGCAGCCATTGCTACTATTATATAACCAGATGCTGAAAATCACTGGACAGGTGGTCAATGGACCCAGTGGCAATTTTTGAGCAAGCGTTAAGGCTTAAATGATGTTAGGTCCCTTTTCCAAGCTTGCGGTTCCCCATTTGGCATGAGCACCAGAGAATATGATCTTGTCATAAAGTACACCATGTGCTGAAGTCCTTTGTTTTACATGGATTTGGGGTGAAATATTTTATTTGAACTAAGAACCCAATTTGAATGCTCCCTCATTTTTTGTTTACTTTCTATATAGGAATTTCTGCTTTCAATAAAACTTTGCCATACTGAAAAAATACATATAAAATAAGGTGATGTAAATAACAATGACAAATTACTTTCAGCACTATTTCATGTCTGTTTCATTTCATATATTTATTTCTTGTCATCAATTGAAAAATAAAGTACAAAATCAAAGTAAAACTATCTATCCAGAGTGGAAATATAGACAAAATTACATGTGAACTTTTATAATAATTGTTGTAGCATAGTGTACAAAAGTATTACTTTTTATTATGAAATAATGCAAACTAAAAAGTATTGAAAAATTTAAGTGCCACACTCTGATAAATTCTGTATTTCTGGTGTTCATTGATAGACTATGTCAGAAATTCATTTTCCTTCTTCTGTGCCTCCCATTCCCCATATCGATTGACAAGGCCTGGGGATATAGCTTAGTCACACAAGCACCTGCCTTGCAAGTGCGAGATCATAAGTTCAATTCGTGGCAGAAAACAAAAAGAAAACCATGTTTATTGAAAAATTTTAAAGAATTCCCTTATGCTTTGGGTTTTCATATCTAAATAAACACGTGAATTATGATATTGTTTTATCAATATAGCACAGTAGAATAATTATTCATAAAATTACCAGAACACTATTTCTTTGGTGAATGAAGCATAAGTTCTATAATAAATTCTATAGCTATTATGTACACTTGAACATTTCAAAATTTAGTAACTAATCACAATTTTATTTATATATTTTTCTAAATATTTAGATATTATAGTTTAGAGTTTTGTTGAAATAGTAAACCATTCTAAATTTGATTCCCAAAAATTTATGACACTTTGGTACTGGCAATCAAACTCAGGACCTTGCACTTGCCAGGCAAGTGCTTGTGCCACTGAACTATATCCCTGACCCTCAAATTCTTAACATAACATTTTATGTTCCTAGAGTGACTCTTTCAACTCATTGAAATATTTATTGAATATTATATACTACTTAGAATATTCTATGTACTGATAACTACATATTTCATTGTTTAGTAATTGGTTATACTAATTCTAACATCAATAATATATCTTAGTGTATATCTACACAGATTATTATAAAATTACATGTCTCATTTCTGCAATAAAATGTTCACACTACACTTTTTTACCTATATATGTAAATATATTTTGAGTTTGGTGTATTTTAATGTAATAATTTGCTCAATCTAGTAAAATTTTTGTTTTAGTCTTCTTTGTTTCTGTTTGCTTAGAAAAACAACCCTAAGCCACTTGTTATTTCTAGTTTGGTAAATATTCACCACTTGTTATTTCTAGTTTGATTTCACATTTAGTCATTCAATTTACCCAGCATTTAGAATAAGTATCTAAAATGTTTTCTTAAAAGCCACAATTACCTCTCTGAATTATCCATTAATTGGGCACCTTTTCATTTGGTTTTCTTTCTTTAAAAGCATGCTATGTGCATCTATGTGCTTTCCCAGTCAGGATGGAGTAAGTCAATACATTAAATGTTCTTGTACACAATTGTTCTTTGAGACATTCCATGAGAAGTAATGCTGCGCTATGAAACACTATTTGAGCAACTAGGCGTGGGCAGTAAATTCCACAGTCAGCTCTATTTTTTTTTCTAGCAAGAAATTATCCAAATCTTAAAGAAGAGAAATGAAAGCACAGCAGAAAATGATGTCTCAGAGAATGATGTGATGTCGAAGGAAAGAAGCAGAATCGAAGATTAACAATGGTGTCTGAGGGAATAAAGCAACGTAAAGAATAAGAGTACAGCAAGGGATATCCAAAGAGAGGCACCAGCTCCCCTTAGTGCATAGCACATTCCTACTTTGAGTAAATGGAGTAAGACCAAGGAGTTCCAGCAAGAAACTGCAGCATGGAGAGTAGAGGTCTCAATCACGACAACAGAGGCAGCGTATTTCTAGAAGATACTAGAGTTTTCTTTCTCCAGAGTGCAACAATTGTGACAAATATCCAAGGCTTCCATGTCCTTCCTTGATTGTCAATAATTTCCCTGCCTGTTCAGAGTATGGTTTCCATAATGGCTGATTCATAATATGAAGACATACAAAACTGATGAGGACAGGTAACAGAAAACTGTAAAATGGTCCAGGAAAGAGCGGGAAACCCACAGAAATGAAATGAAGAGGCCATATTGGTTGTACAGGAAGACTTCCAATTTCAAGATGGATATGCTGGGGAATATTGTCCATAAGCTGTCATCGTGGGACATCAAGTGGTCATGAGAGATGAGAAACTTCTGAGAATCATACAGATTTTACATCTAAAATTGTGAGGCAATTTAAGACCTCAGGTGTTGCTTTAGAACTTCTTTTTTAATTGGTTTGTTCAGTTATGCCTCCAGTTTCTTTGAAGAAAAGCTGAGAATTTATTATGAAAAGGACTTATGAAGAGAGCATTATTTTAAAGAGAATTTTTAAAAATCAAAAAGAATAGTGGTTACTCAGGAAAACAAATAGAGACATGCATCATTGATCAAATAATTGATCATTAACTGTTCATTTCAATAAAGCAATAGAAGTCAGTAGTATAACTGTTAGCTATCCTGCATATACATACATACATAATTTTCTCTATGTATTACAACAACAATTGTTAATTCCCTGTCATCTTGTCTAAAATTCAGTATCGCTTGTACTATCCTTGTGGTACTTTGTAAGTGGCTGTCTGTTTGTTAATGTGTTTTTGTCCCTTTACTTTTAAAAAAAGAGCAATATCAAAATGCCAAAAACAGACACAAAGTAAGTGGGACCAGAAACATACAATATTACCACTGCTTGAACAAGGGACATATTTTTTAAATGACAAATTTTAACTTGAGACCTCTTCTTGAATTCATTGAAAAACTGCAGTTACAGTAAAAAAAAAAAAAAAAAAAAAAAAAGAACGGACAAACAAGTGGAAGGATTCTTAAGGCAGAAACATTTGCTTTCCTGGGCGTATATTATAGAACACCACGTAATTCCAGAGGGAGATTCAGCTCAGCATTTTTAATAACTTTCTGTGTGCTTAGATGAATTTATGACACTCCTGGCAGGCATGGACGTAAGCATTTGTAAGTATCCTGCAGAATACTGCATCCAGGTACCACATTGATCACCACAGGGAGAATGGGGGAAAATCGTAAGAAACATCACCTATGACACTGCCATGAAGAAAGTGGATCCTGTAAAGGAGAGAATCATCAAGCTTGAGATGAATCTCAAGTAATAGGAATTGCTTAAATAGAAACGTACGGAAAACAAATATCAATAATAAGCCAAGCAGGAGCTGGGGATAGAGCTCAGTGGAATAAGCGCCTGTCTAGCAAGCGCAGGGTCCTGAGTTTGATCCCCAGTACCGCCAAAATAAAAATAATAATAATAATAATAAATAATAAGCCAAGCAGCACATTCAGAGATATGTAAAAATCTCCAGTGGTTCGACATATGCAAATGGAAACAGAATGAGAGGTTAAAAAGATGAGAAAAAACTTTGAAGAAATAATGGATAGAATTTTTCCAAATATAGTAATAGAAAATAAAGCTTATAAAGATCAGAACATTAAGAAGTTTCTATATCAAAAGCAAAAAATAAACAATGAAAACTAAATTCTTGGAGGTACACAGCAAAACAGAATTATTACTTTTTATGAAGGACAAAGTTTACACTAGCCAGGCGTAGTGGCTCAGGCCTGTAATCCCAGCACTCAGGAGGCTGAGGCAAGAGGATTACTGTGAGTTCAGGCGAGTCTCAGCTACACAGTGAATTCAAGGCCAGCCAGAAGTACATAGCGAAACCCTGTCTCAGACGAAAAACAAAGAATAACAACAACAACAAAACCCCAGCAAAATCCTTATCATAAGCCTAAACCGTGTAAATAAACACAATATCTAGTGATAATTTAAAGAACTAAAACAAATGTCCAAGCAAAAATTCCCGCTTTGCAATAATACATTTCAAAAGTGAAAGATAAAAATTAAAAACTGATAAGCCTCAAGCAAGTATAAAAGACAGAAAAGAAGAAATACATCATACATATAAGAAATGAAGTAAAGCTCAATTTCTATAGAAGTGAGGTGCTGCAACTATTATAAGGCTGATAAGGATTCACTCCTAAACTGAACAATTTAAAGAAATTTTCTCCTCTAAAATTGCAAGTTTCCCAAAGTAAAGCAAATGAGTAAGGCAACCAGCTTAGACCTACAACCACTAAATGAGGCAATTTATTTACTAGTTCATGCAAAGCAAATCTCTAATCAAGTTTGTTTCACTGAAGAATTCTTTCAAACACATAACGGATTTGTAATAATTTATCATCACTTCTGGGATACAGAAAATGATAAAATACATCTTAATTCATTTTGGGAAGGCGGTATCTCCCTGGTGTGAGGAAAGAAGCCAGAAAGCTAGGAAGGAGGCCCTGGGAGGTGGGGAAGGAGATGAGAGGCGTGGTGGAGGAAAGCAAGAGAAGGGGCAGTAGCGGGACTGCAAAGGGTCGGAGTATATTAAGTGCAGGTGCCAATCTGCCAAAATACACCTCACATTCCATATTACTAATATGAATTAAAAAACAAACAAGCAAACAAACAGGCAAAACTGCATAGATGAACAAAGGGTGACATTTACAGGCAGTATCTATAATACAATTCCATTCAAAAATACTTAACAGGATATTAGCAAATATAATTCACTATTGTCTACACTTAAGTACTCCCCAGTACAAAGCTGGACTCATTCCACAGACAGAGGCTGATTTGTTATTTGAAAATCCCCCAATCCACCATACCATCCAGCTAAAAAAGAAAAAAAATCACAAGATAAGATCATTTGATGTAGAAAAGCATCTAAGAAAATATTTTTAAAATTTGGTAAAAACTTTAACTAATGAAGAGGAAACAGATGAAGAAACACTTTCAATTTGATAATTATATTAACATAAAATAGAAGCTCATAATTAGCATTGTAGTTTATGTGAAAAATGTTTTTTTCATTTTTGGTAAAAAGCAAGAATATCCACTTTTAATTAACAGCACTGGGTGTTCTACACAGTGCAAGAAGACAAGAAAACAAAATCAAATATCTGTAGATTGAAAAGAAAGTTATACAATTGTTTTCCAAATTACAGATAATATTTTGCCCTAATAAGATATCCTATAAATTTCCTAAAGTCTCTGAGAATGAATAAATCTTAGAAAGTTCACAGAATGCAACATCAATGCACAACATCCAAAATCATTTGTATTCAGTCAGAACAAAAATACGGAAAACAAAGTTAAAAAAAATTACCACTCACAATAATTAATGAGAAATACAGCACCAAAAGTATAGTACTTTCATATAAAGCTAGTCAAATTTGTATGAGACTTTTCTGCAAGGCACTTTTACAAAACATGGATAAATATAGACTATCTGTTCTATATGCTATTTTTACATTTTTGTGTATATATATTTTTTCATGTATTGAACCATCCTTGTATGCCTGTGATGAACCCTACTTTGTTTTACTGAATACAAACTCAGTAGTTTTGCTCTGTGTCATAAAATTCTCCAAAAGTAATATCAAAAAATAATCCCATTCACAATATGTACAAAAAATACAACACTCAAGATCAAAATTAAAGCAAAGTGTGAAATATCTACACACTGAGACTTAAAGATCTTTTATGAAATAAATGGAAGACGATACATATACAGAAACATACACATACACAAACACGCAAAAACAAAGACTCTTATTCATGCTCAGAAGAATCAGTATTAAGACTGTACTACCAAAACAATTTACAGATTACATGCAATCTCTATCAAAATACCAGATATCCTTTATAGAGCTTGAAGAAACAATTCTAATATTTATACGGAACCACAAAAACACTAAAGGGCACCAGCAACTTTGACATACATGTGAAAAGGGGGGCATTACACCATGTGACTTAAAAATATACTACTAAACTGTAGCAAGTAAGTATGGTAGACAGAGACACAGACCCAGGGAAGAGTGGAATGGAACACAGATCAGAAGAAACTCACATGTCCACAGGCATCTGAGTACTGACAAAGGTGCTGAGCACATACATTGAGGAAAGAAGAGTCTTTTCAATTAATGATGTCGGCAAGTTTAGATAATCACATGAAGAAAAGTAAACTTAGACTCATACCTTACATTCAAAATGAAGGAAAACAGATTAAAGATTTGAGAGTAAGACCAGAACCTATGAAAGTACTGGAATGGCAAGAAACATAGAAGAAAGGCTTCATGGCATTCAAATGGGGAAGAGGTAGTTGTATTTTTTGCTTTTTGATTTTTTTGTGGGGGGGTTGTATGTGAAGTGCTATGGTCAGCTTATTAACTTTCAATGGCAAAAGTTAGAAGAATATTCTCCTGAAAATTATTTTTTCCTTGGAAAAAGAACAAAGGAAAATTAAGCCCTCTCAGCATAGACACAGACGCTGTGGCGCTCGAGCCTGTCTGGAGGTGGAGACAGTCTGTCACTCTGTGGAGTCGCTCCCTGCATCTGCAGGACTGTAATCGGGTTCGTCTTCAAAGTCCTCCAGCTGCAAGTCATCCATTTCCTGGAGTAAAGACTCACCTACTTCCACGTTGTTTCCAGCATCCTCCAAGAAATGGATATCAGACATGTCAAGATTATGATGTTTCAAAGAGCTGTTCGCCACTCAGTTTTTTTCCTGCTTGTTCTTCTTCTTTCGTCCATTTCTTTTTAACTTCCGGGACTTCTGCATCAAACTTGGCTTTCCAACATAAGAAATTTCCATTTGTTACAGGGGTGCCATGGAATAACTGCTTCTCTGCTTCTTCTGCTTCTTTTTCCTCTGGTTTCTTTTCTTACTCTCTTCTTGTTTTTATCTGTTCTACCATTTCATTTAATTTTTCTTGCACCGCTGTCTCTAGAGTAAAGATCATGACCATACCAAGATTTTCCTCAGCCTGCAATGCTAAAAATTTTAAAATGTCTCTGACGTTATTATCTTCTAGATTTTCCAGGGAGACTGTTTCATAAAGACGAGCTTCATCTGGGTATTTTTCACTGTATGCAAACTTGAGGGTAGTCTGGACAATTTCATCTTTTTCTCCAACATCGGATGTCACAGTAACGGTGACACTGGGTAGATTTTCTGATAATACTGGGAAGGAGTCTGGGTAGACGGACTCCAGAACCTCCAGCTCATTTCACTGCCTCTTGGGGCAGTCTGTCATCACGGCCCAGGCTACTTTGGGACTAGGCTACAGCGTGCTGCCTGAGCAGGGATCCATGGGGTGAGGTATTTGGATAAGACGCCAAAGCACAAAACCACAAGAAAAAGTAGATAAGCAGGCATACACAAAACCAAATGCCTTTACGCAACAGAAGAAACAAATGACAATGTCAATGGACAAAGTACAGAAAGTCATAAATATCCAGACTACATAGGATTCCAAAAATTCAGTACCAAGTAACAAATAAATAACAAAAAGGAACAAGAAACTCAGTTTAAGAATGCATAATATGACTGCAAACTCTGTCCAAAGAAGATACAGAAATTTCCACAGGTACCTGAAAAAATGCTCTAAATTATTAATCACCAGGGAAATAAATGCAAATCAAAGCACAACAGGTAATACTTTACTTCAGTAAGAATGGTTAATATCAAAAAGACTAAAAATAACAAGTTCTGGCAAGGATATGGTGAAGATAGTGTACATGATTTGTGAGAAT
This sequence comes from Dinomys branickii, assembly GCA_004027595.1. NCBI lineage: Eukaryota > Metazoa > Chordata > Mammalia > Rodentia > Dinomyidae > Dinomys > Dinomys branickii. Next base: position 8,302 of record PVLD010002708.1, on the reverse strand, counting down.
GTAGATCAGTGCACCCTTTATCTAATAAAATACAGATTCATACCCAAATTTTTAAAAAATATAACAGTTATATGATATAGCTCTGTCACGACTCTACGTACATGCAGAAGATATGAGATCAGTAAGTCAGAGAGTTCTGTATTACTGTGTTCGTTTCCACAATATTCACACCGAAGTGAAAATGGAAATTACTTATGTGCTCCTCAACAGATGAGAGGATAAAGACTACATAGTTAGGGGTACCACTCAGTTATAGAAAATGAAGTCTTGTCATTTGTTCTACATAGGTAGAACTTGAGCTTTCAGTTAAATCAATGAGGCACAGAAAATACAAGTACTGTATTATCTCACTCATGGGAAATCACCAACGTCCTCTTTCTTTGCTTTTCTTGGTCGTATTTCTTTCTTAATAAAGTAGATAATTTTGAGTCCTGTACAACAGGACATGTAGAATAACAACACGTGCAATCATGTTTCCCCCTAAGGCCATGGTGCTTTGTTTTTCAGGGAAATTAGTAAAGAATCTCGCTTGTTCATTACCTTTTCCAATATTTACTGCTGTTTAGATGCAGAGCATGTGGGCTTTTCTTGTTCAGAAACCCTCATTTATAGGAAAACATCCACTTTTATCTCTTATTGGAAATAGGGTACTTGTTGAATGAGTTAATCTTTTTTTACAATACCTTGCTAATAACCATAGGAAGCAGCAATGTTCCTCAATTAGAACTGTGTTGCAAGCGTATGTCTCACACATTACACATTTCTCTCTATGGTGAAATTCAGAATCTTTGACCGTGTTTCACATTATATTCAAAGAGTAATATTTTCACCATAAAGTTTTTTGTATGTCAATCAGTTTGACTTATTAAACATAGACATATATTTTATAGTTTTCATGTCTGATTGTCGTTGCAAATATGTTCTGTGAAACGATTCATTTTCCTAGTCTAAGATTTTCATATCAGAATTTTCTCCTATAGTATGCTAAGTAGCATGCAACTTCTATGCGGTTTTCCTCATTAACACCCAACAGCCATGCTGGTGTGACTCAGAAGCAGTGCATTTTTCATATTTTATGATGTAAAATAAATTGTGAAAAGCAAATCACCTAACACTACTACCAGCAGGACCAAGTGCAGTGACAGCACATAGAACTCGGGTTGCCAGATATCCACTTTGAGTACTGTTTTCTTTAAATCAGTATAAATATTCATTGTTGACTTATTCAACTGCCATACATTTTATTTAATTATTCCAATACATTGTTTCATCTTGCTGTGAACTGTGGTAATATTGCAGTATGATCTAATATGGTAAACATTATACTTACATCAACTAGATTCTAGTCCTGGCTCTGCTGTGCAGAAATTGAATGACATAAGACAAAGCATGGATTAAGGTTTATACTTAGGTGTCCCCCAAAGCCTCTTGTACTCATGGGTGGGTCTTTGGGTAGGTGACCGGAGCACAAGTGCCTGGTACTCAGCAGTGGATGCATCCACTGATAGGTTTACAGCTAAATACAAAGTTCGGAGGTGAATTTTGCTTGCTGGTGGAAGTGGGTTACTGGTGATGTGGCATGGAAGGTTCTATATCTGTGCCTCTTCCCTGGAACTCTCTCTGCTTTCCACTGCTATGCCATGAGGTCCTTCTCCTCTGCCATGCTCCCCTGCCTTGGAGCCAGCTGGCTGTGGGCTGACCCCTTACAAACTGCGAGACACAATACACCTCTCCTTAGAGTTGTGGGTATTGGGTGTCGAGTGTTTGTGCCTCAGCAGTGAGAAATGATAAATGATATGCCACGGAACATCTACATTTTCAAATTTCTCAAGTGGAAATAAAATTATTATATTCTTTCTAATGTCTTTCTTGCTCCAAATTTCTATGTTTTGATTTAAACTGCTGAATACAGCTTGCCATTTTGAGGACTTATATTTCCAAGATATATTTCCCCCCTTTTTATTAGCTATAAAGAAATAACATATAAAGCCACATACACTCATACAGAGGTGACAATACATTTAGGAAAACAGTGAAAAACAGAAGAGATTAAACATAATCTGAGGTATATAGCTAAATTATACACTTTAGCTGAGATATTATTTAACATGTCAAACAGAACAATGGATCTATATTCAAATGCACATACTGAGAGATATAGGTGATTTCTCTTAGAGAAATTCTGTTTCTTTTTTATAATGTAGATACCACACTGGGAATCAATTTATTTAAACTGTCTTTCAAGTACTGTTGTGTGACCACTTACAACAAAACTGAAAGACCTAAATTTTGACATATCTTTGTGGTTTGGCTGGACTCAAGTTCAGGAGTCCCCAAGATCACCTTTAGGTTTGATACTTCACTAGGAGCAGCAAATCCCCCATCAAATTTCTCCTCACACTTAAGATTGATTATAGGTCAATGACCCAGATAAAATCATGCCAAGAGAAGAAGCACTCAGGGCACAGGCTAAGAGATAGCACACTCGTTTTAGTTGTCGTCTCTCAGTGGATACAAACCAGCAGCTCATTTTCCAGAAGAGTGTTTGATGCTTCTGATAAGCAGCAGTGCTCTTTGAACCTTCATAGTAAGTTATTAGTGGTGGGTGGTTGTTACATAGATATGGATGATTGACTCACTTGACTAATCTCAGTCTCAACTCTTCCAGAGTTCAACTTGTCATCCCATAGCTCGTTTAGTTCCCATTAAAAATCATATTAACAGTGATTGCGTGGCATGATGAAATGCCCCCAAGAAAACAGAGAGATGACTCTTAGCTCGGACATCCCAAAAATTTACAAGATTTTCCCAGGGATTGTGGCAAAAATCAAACTTTGCTTGGATATAGTTACTTCTTCATTGGGCTCGAGGAATGGTTACTTTGCTCCTTCATGCCACTTTGGCGTCTTTATGGAATTCAGTTTAGCTAGAAGATTGGCTAGGGGGGAAGTACTTTAGATGGCTTTATTCAGTTCTCTGGAGCCCCATCTGGGTCACCTGCAAATGCTCAGACCTAGCTCAAACTGTGTGCAACGCAGCGGTCAGCGTTTTTGTACCATAGCACAGGTTATCAGAGAGTGAAAATGTGCCCTGGAAGATTCCCTGGGACACACACAGGAGGGCTCAAAAGGCTTCAAAAGATAATTCTGTCACTACACAGTGTGTGCCCAGATTCAAAGTGTGGGAAATAGCTTAGCCTGTTGATGGGAGAAGGAAACCCACACAGGGATGTGAAGAATTGCTAGCCATAGTCTTTATACTTAATTTTCCTGTGGTCATACATCACAAAAGCAGTAATACATGAATTCAATATTATTGCAGGTCTAATTGCATAACAAAAGAATGAAGAAATGCTTAAATCTTATTATCAGAGATTTTAGCCTCTTATTTAATGATAGAATTTCTCAGGAAATATCTTTCTATCACACTCAAAATGCTAAAAACAAATGGGCACATTGCTGTAGTTAAAATATTTCTTTGACTTAGAGTAGTTAAAATTAATTTGCAGATGACATGATCCTCTACATTAAGACACAAAATATCCACTGAAAGACTCTTAGAATTAGTAACCAAAATCAGTAATACAGCAGGGTACAAAATACAAAAGTCAATAAAAAAAAAAAAAGTTAATGCAAGGACTCTGTTTAATATTACAGTTCTACTTATGATGATCATATAACACAAGCAAAGCACCAAGAAACAAATGGGTTTTAATTTTATCCAAGGAAATTTTATCCAAGGAAATTCAATTCCATGACTTTTTAACAAGATGAGTCAGTTTTATATGAATGGTATTATTTTAACTTTTCATTTAAAACATAATCTTTTAATAGCTTTATATTGAAATGCATTACTTCATAATTCATAATAAAATCAGATTTTATGAGAAAGACTGAAAGAAGTATGGATATCAACTTGCAATTGTGATATGATTGAATTTACCATAATTACACTGGCCAGACTTTTTGTAAGTGATATGTGTAAAAGGAATAGTAGGGTTTTAACATTTGTACTCATGCTTAGAAAAGCAGTAACAATAGGTTCAATAGAAAATAATTGATACTTTTAGTTTTTTCTTTATTCATTGGTTGCAGAATAATATGGCACTGAATCTCAAAATGTCTACAACAAAGGACAGGAAATGAAATAAAATAACATAATAAGACAACAAAAATTTTAAAGCCATTTAAAAACACAAAACACTATATTGAAATGTTATACAAGAATCAAAGAAGTAAATTTTAAATGGAAAAGCAGACATGATTATAAAAATGAGTAAAATGTTTGTCACTTACCTATAATAATTAGCAATTGAAAAAAGTCCAATTTCAAAATTTCCAACCAAAAACACACTTTATGAATGTCTGTAAGAACATAAATTGTGCATTAAAATGACTAATTGTGCTTTAGTTAGAACACTTAACTAATCATGATTTATGGCTTATCCAGTTTTTCATAAAGAACAGTAAAACTTTCAGTAGCACTTAATCTGAATAAATGTAATATGTTAGCATTAAAGATTTTTCCTTTTGTCTTAATTTTTATTTTATTTTCTGCAGTTCTGAATAGGTGCGCATATAAATATATATATATATACATATATATATATATATGCAAAAGTTAATTTCTAGTATTTTAAAGAGTGGGAGTGGTTCATTGTTCATTCTATGCCCAAAACCCTTTTAAAAGTTTTAAATGATTGTTATATTTCTTATCTGCCTAATTTGAAGTGCTTCATGAAAATGTCAGGTTAGTTGCATGTACCAGTTTTAACATTTTTCCTAAAGCACTGAAACGTTTTCACTTAGAAACTAACATAAGGACATTCTAAAATTAGATTTATTTTTTTTTTTTTATTTATTTTTTTTTTTGGCGGTACTGGGGATCGAACTCAGGACCCTGCGCTTGCTAGGCAGGCGCTTATTCCACTGAGCTATATCCCCAGCCCCAGGACATTCTAAAATTGATGATAAATGGATTAGATCTTAGGAACAAAGCAGGTAAACAAAGTTGTCAGAGTCCAATCAGGCAAAACATACAAAAATATGAATTACTCCCAAACATAGCTGTCATATTTCCCATATTACCCTATACTCATTAAATTTAGAGTTCTGCATCTTCTAAAGTAATAACTAGGACATAAGTTTCAATGTTACGCATTTAGTTTTGCTATTTAGATTTCAATGTATCCTACTCTAATTCCACATGCAATTTTGACTCATGGTCCCATGGATTTATTTCTTCTTCCACACTTTCTTATAACCAACTTCTTTTTCTCTCATCATTTATTATTTAATCCAAATAAAATTTCCTCAAAAGACTTCTTTGAGATTTAAATATTTCTCAAATACTGAAACTAATTTCTAGTCGTGCTAATGTTCCCTTTATAAAATATCTGTGACTATTTTCCATGAATTCTATCCCACATGTCATCTGAAATGTTTAATCATATCTTATCCATTTGGAGATTACATTTTATTACCTATTTTCTGAAAATGAAATATTGCCTGGAAAATACTTCCTTATTGCTCAGTATCCCTGATTTTCTCTCCTGACAGGTTTCCTTACAGCTTATGGTTATTTTTAAAATTAGTCTCACTGCATTATACCTATTCAGGAGAATACAGTGTGAAAATTTTAATTACTCTAGAAGTGAATTACTGCCAAATTGAATAATTTGAATTTTAGTACTGTAACTACAAATCTCTCAGTAGATGACACCTAGATATACAGATACACTTTGTGTATAACTCAATTATTTTATGGTGCTCATCCATATACCCCAGAAAAGATGCCCAAGCATTGATTTCAGCCCCTGTATCTTACATAACATGTCACCAGCCTTGCCAGGTTTTATCAGATCCTGTGCGAACAGCCTTCCAGACAAGCACACCAAGTTTGGACCAAGTCTCATGCTGGTAGGGGTTTCCCATTGTTGAGAGAAACTCTTAGTGAAGGATTGCTGAAGCCAGCTGCAGGTGACGCTGGCCAGCAGGGAATTCCTAGAGCCCAGGACTGTGTGTCTTTGCCTGGCACTTGGACAAGCCTGGTGATGGGGAACATTAGGGTGTGCCCCAAGTTAAGCTTTTTCTTCTTAATCCCAGAAACAAGTTCAAGATCTACAGGAAAATACTGTGCTTACTGCCCTACTCTACCCTCAGTGAATGGGGTCTTCACAGCATTATGCTGTATTAGGTTAATATTGGTAAAGACATTCACTTGACCACCTAGCCTGATAGGCTATGCAGCAGTCTCATCCGGGTTCATATCACAGCTGGCAGTGAGGCAGGTCAAAAACCTAGTCTGTTTTCCTTGTCAGCTTCATAATGCTCTGGCAGTATTACAGCACTGTCTGGAAACACTAGCCCAGCAAGAGCTGTGCTTCTGGGGGCTGGTGATGAGTTGGAGTCTCTTGGTTTGTCTGGTAAACTTCATTGCCAGTGACTGAATGAAGAGACTCCCAGAAAGGTTATCCAGTGGTGGTAACATTATGATCCATTGATGTTTATTGTTGCATGTGATTTTGAGAGTTGGGGCTCACCTGGAGGGAGTGGGGTGCCATTGGAGGAGGTGGGTCACTGCAGGTGCACATTCAGTGTGTGCATTTCATGCTCCTGGATTTCCACTGTGTTCTCCTTTCTCCCTACTGTGAATTGAGCAGCCTTACCCCACCACACTTCTGCTGTGATATTCTGCTTCATCTCAGACCTATGGCAGTGGAACCAGCTGACCATGGACTGAAACCTGTAGAATCATTACAAATAAACTAGTTCCTCCTTTAAGGCTTTCATGCCAGGCATTTAGTTGCATCAGTGGGAACACTGACTGTTACACATGGCCACTGAGGATAAAATCAAGGATAGGTTGGACGAGTATCACAGGTAGAGGCCTGTATGCCACTGGGAAAAGTTGCTTGTGGACCAGATCCGCTGCAAATTTGAAACTGATGTTGCTGAACCTTGAGAGTGTTTCACGAGTGTAAATGTCTCTGCCTGATGCCAGACCTGATCTATGGGCGGCCCCTGTGATCTCCGTCCTGCATACGGGGTCTTCAGTTTTTACCGGGTGCTAGCTCTCACTGCATGGACTGGGCATGAACCCCTCACAAAGAGCCCTATGTTAGCTTTTGTGTCTTGCTTTCCACTCTGCAAAGTTCTCCTCCCTGCTCTGCTGCTCAAAATTAGAGACACTGCATAGGGAAGGCAGTCAGCTGCTTGGCTTTAGGCAGTTTCAGTGGCTCACTTTGCATGTTTTCACTTGGCAGTCAGGGTTGTGTAGGGATTTGCACCAAATTCGGTTTCACCGTATTAGGCGTGCTTCTGGATTTCAAGTTTTAAGGCTTGAACTAATTTTCCCCCCAGCCACAAGTCAAAGGCATCTTTGTGCAAAGGGCTGCTTATCATTTGGGGAGGAGTGGTACTCGCAACTCCTCCCTTCCTGCCTTACTCTCTATGTGTTCTTATTTTGTATGGTAGTTAATTGATTAACTGTCAGCTTGAGGGGGAACACCCAGTTGATTTGAGGCAGCATGGTGGTCGGAAAGATCTAAAATAACAGTAGGCAAGGAGTTCACCTGATGTTCCTTAAAGGAGATTCGTTGCTGTAGCTTTTCCTCAGAAGAGTTTTCATGGTTTTTCTTCGAAGACGCTTTGGCTTTTTGCTTTCTTTGGGAGAACTTCACTCCTCATCTTCATCTTGGACTTTGTCTCCTGGCTTCCAGTACAGACCCTTCACTCCGTCTTCTGGCTCAGATCCTTCCGCTTCTTGGCACACACACTTCAGCTTCCAGCGCTGATCCGCAGCAAACCCTACCGCCTCTCGCGAAGGATCCTTCCGCCTCCTAAAGCAGGCTTGCACAGGATATTGTGGTGGGCTCCTAGCCCTCATGGATCCTTCATGTTTCCAGGGCACACACAGACTTGTAGTCTGCACATCTGACTCCAGTAAGCATTGACCACTACACTTTGCTGTGCTAAGTGCGGGTTGGTTTCTCGTTTGATATTCTTGCCTCTTTGAAGGTGGTTTGTTGTGTGCTTGTTACCAGACATTTGCGTTTATATATTGAGTTTCCTTTTCTTTTTTGACACAGACCAAGTCAAACGGGATTGCGCAGGCCGCCGAGGCTCAAGGTGCTCACAGAGGGCGTTCAGGGTGAGAGCCGAAGCCCAGTAACTCAGTTCATGCTTCCTGCTTGATGCTGGAGTGAGAAGGGCGTGGTGTCGTGTGAGCCACCTCCATCTGCAGCTCTCTCTTGCTGTTGTGCTCCAGTTCCCATTTGTTCCTTGGCTGGATCCCTGGGAGT